>JAJOZX010000871.1:975000-1102500 GCA_023014485.1 Bathynomus jamesi
CGGGGCTTAGTAACGTAAATTTTTGATTTAACAGCCACAGAAAGAAAGATTACAGGTTGCGAGGGTAGACGAGCAAAAAACCCAGCCGAAACTACCCGTCAGCTGACCCTTTTGCTGTTGAGGAACTTACAGACCCTAATTGAGAAGAGTGGGGAACACCCTCTTGTTGAAAAATAATGCATTCAACATTAACGATATCGTTCATTTTGAATAAGTAGTAGTTCTGAAGCATACAGAAGTAATTATTACCATTATTGCTCTCAGTTCTGCTCTCATTAAAGCTTTGAAAAGAATGAGACGACGATTCACACGTGACATCGCATACAAGTGAAACCTTGTCGAGTCTCCATGATGCTACGACTTCAAAAGGGTTTTCAATTTCCCGAATTCTGAGTTACGACAGCTTACGCAGCCTGGAAGATAAAAGTATTGTCTCGTCGCAGAACCAAATCTTGACAAGGGGTAAAAGGATCGTTTTCCAAGTGATGCGAGAGACTCGCATTTCGATCTGAACGTCATAATCTTCCCGTTTGAGTTTCCAAACTTGGAATTTTTAAGAATACATTTTAGCATCGTGCATCCCGAAGCATTCTGCAAATGTTTATGTAGCTAAGTTCAACTCCTCCCGGGTAGCTCCACGTATGAACTTTGGCTGGCTGGATGTTGTCTGGGCGATTGTGACTTTATTTTTTATTTTTTTAGCGCACTTGTCTTAGAAGAGCAGGTGCTGTTTAGCTAACACAAAACAAGTCAGTTAACCTCTAATGAATGGCATAAATTATCGAACGGATAGGCGCTTTTCGGCCAAGAAAGGAACTCTCTACTTTGCTCTTGGGTAGGTGATATGTAATCGCTTCGCCAAAATGCATTTTAGCCCTTCTCCAGAATCGTGAATTCTTCTTCGACACCAAAAGCCTTATCGATGAACTGTATCTCTCAAAAAAATGTCATTAAAACATTTCCCAGTTTCATCACCTGCGGGGGAAGATCGTTTTAAAGATGTAAAGTAAATTTTGACTTGGAATATTTATATGCTGAATCCCGAACGCGTTGTGGGTTATGATACAACATAAATTTAAACGAATTTAAAGACAACGTGTAGTCTTCCTATATATATATATATATATATATATATATATATAGTCAAAGTGTGTAACCAGTCATTTCGCGTAATGGCTATTTCACTTGGTCATTTCGCGTAATGGCTATTTCACTTGGTCATTTCGCGAAATGGCTATTTCACTTGGTCATTTCGCGAAATGGCTATTTCACTTGGTCATTTCGCGAAATGACTAAAATCTTTAGCCATTACGCGAAATGGCTGAAATTCCACCTTGGTCATTTCGTGAAATGGTTAAAATTACTTTTGTCATGAATTCATAGAAATAATAAACATCACAATAAAATTGGAAACCTTTATTTAACTAACTAAATCTGCTAAAACATACATACATCCACAGGTCTGCTCAATTAAGTGAGAAACACTTCAAATACACATTTGAACATCTGAACACATCTGAACACATTTGAATTTTCAATATAGAGGTTTTCAAATACTAACCGGGCCTTCACTGTTATTCCGGTGCCCGCCATTGAAGGCCCGGTTAGGTCAACTGTATGCCCTTGACAATTAGTTACGTTAAGTCGTGTTGTTTTCGTTAAAACTAACGAAAATAACACAACTTAACCTAACCAATTGTCAAGGGCATACAGTTGACCTAACCGGGCAAACGATCTTGTACGAAATGACCAAGGTGGAATTTCAGCCATTTCGCGTAATGGTTGAAAATTTTAGTCATTTCGCGAAATGACCAAGTGAAACAGCCATTTCGCGAAATGACCAAGTGAAACAGCCATTTCGCGAAATGACTAAAAGTTTCAGCCATTACGCGAAATAGCTGGTTACACACTTTGACTGTAATATATATATATATATATATATATATATATATATATATATATATAAAAGTTTAAGTACTTACAGTAAAGATTTAAAGCTTATGGAGTAATAGTCCCAGAAGAATTAATGTGCTGCGGATTTTCTCTTATACTATAATTGTGAAGTACTAAGAAATTTACAAGGATAGATAACATTCCCTTCCCTCTGAATGTCACTCCCATTCCTATTTTCATCCGCGGTCCGAAAAAAAAGCACAAAGTGAAGAATCCACATTTGAGAAAAGTTTCTTGATTTGAGAAACAGTCACTTCATTTTCATTCGCGGTAAAGGTCCAAACGCAATTTAACCTAACCTAACATTAGCTTAGCATAACCTAACCTAACCTAACTTGGACCAAAGTGAGAAAACCGTGGATGAGAATGAGAAAGGAATGAATTGGGAATAGATCGAAATGAAAATGCCTCCTAAAATTCTCACTCTCGGCTTTCCCATTCTTGGGCATGGAATGAAAATGGGAATGACATTGAATTGGATTGAGTGACTTCAATGACCACCGACGAAAATGTAGGAGTAAAATGTCTATTTATAACTGTGTATATATATATGTACATTGTACAGGGTGTTTCAGGAGGAAAGGTCAATACTTCGGGAGGTGATAGTATCGGTCATTGTGAGAAAAAAAGTTCATATGAACATGTGTCTAATTCTGAATGGTTACGGAGATAGAGCTGTTTGAATCTACAAATACAAAAGCATTGTTATTGGTAATCAAGAAAGATAAACCAATTACTGTTGCTAACATTTAATGTTTAAACATTGGCATTTTGAATGGTATCAGATACAGAAATGACAAATTTGTTACAGTTTACAATACGTTTTCGAAAATCCCACCGTCAACCTCAATGCACTTTGCAACTCGTGTGCGAAGATCGCGTGTTGCTCGTCTGAGTTGATCTTGACGTTCCTTTATGCGGGCAGCAGCAGCATCCAAAATGCGCGCGAGCAATTCGTCTCGTGTATCCACCTTTCTTTTGTAAACTTGACTTTTCATCCACCCCCACAAACAATAATCTAACAGAGAGAGGTCTGGAGACTTTAGTGGCCATTGAATGGGACCACCGCGGCCGATCGATCGACCAGGGAAAGTTTGATTTAGGTATTACATCACCAGACGGGTAGAATGTGGAGGAGCTCCGTCATGCTGAAGGTACATACCAGCGCGTGTAGCCAAAGGAACATCCTCCAATAGTCCTGGCAGTTCATTTTGCAGAAATTCTAGGTAACTTTGTCCTGTAAGACGATTCTCTAAAGTAACAGGGCCAATCAGCTGATCATCGATGATACCGCACCACACATTGGCAGAGAAGCGATGTTGAAAATTTGTTTCCACAGTGGCATTTGGATTTTCGTCTGACCACCGATGAGAGTTACGAGTGTTGATACCGTCACAGGTGAAAGTAGCTTCATCGGTGAAAAGTATTAATCGAAGCAATCGGCGATTAGCATTTACCCAATGACAAAATTCCAGTCGCATTGCAGCGTCTCCTGGTTGAAGGTGTTGTACACGCTGTACATGATATGGATGCAAGCCTTCCTCACGTAATGTTCGCCATACTCTTGTGTGTGGTACACCGAGACGTGTAGAAATTCTTCGTGAACTGGTAGTAGGACTACGCTCTACCAACTGAAGAATGTTTTCCACCTCATCCACATCTTGTTGACCTTCACGTTCAAATGAAACATGAGCGCTGGGAAGTGTACCAATCTCACGCAATGTGTTGAAAACCCTGGTAAACACACTTCGATCCTGAATTCTGCGGTTCGGAAACCGTCAACGGTATTCTGCAACAGCAGCTGTTGCACTTCCACCGCAAAAACAGTAGACATACACCATATCTGCATATTCGGCATGTGTGAAGGTGTGTGGCATTCTTAACACTGCTTCAAACACCAAACAATGTCACTCACAACAGTCGGCTGTCGATTAACTTATGTTACATGCTTATATTACAGCTTACATGGTTCAAGGTTATAGGGGAGGGAAGGGGGAGGAAGAGTTGCGCGCGCATCAGATTCAAACAGCTCTATCTCCGTAACCATTCAGAATTAGACACATGTTCATAGAACTTTTTTTCTCACAATGACCGATACTATTACCTCCCGAAGTATTGACCTTTCCTCCTGAGACACCACATATATTATATATATATATATATATATATATATATATGCGCAAATAATGCAATGATGCGCAGTATATAAATGATAGAAAAACATAATATATATATATATATGTGTATATATATATATATATACAGTATATATATACAGTATATATATAAAAAACTTTTACGGGGAAAAAACAATAGAAATTGTGTATTATTTCCTAGAACATCCATCACAGCTCTTTGCAACTAAAGCCATAACAATCCTTTTATACTCTTATGTTCTAACTCAAATTTGTTATGCACTGATGCATGTATATATATTATATATATATATATATATATATATATATATATATAATATATATATATATATATATATATATATATATTATATATATGTATGCAAAAATTACCCCACTAGGATTCGAACCCATCATCATTTGAGTAGAATGTGAAGGCGCTGCTAGCCATTATACTACGATAGGATAAAACTTAACACATCTGTCATGCATTTAAAGAACCGCAAAATCGTGCTTGTTCATGCATGATATTCCATCTGTGGAACCCCAGCGTTGCACCAGATAATTTACAGGTAAAATGCCTTTGGACGCGAAATAGTTGTGTTCCCTATCTTAAGCGTTTTCTTATCACGTTTTATCCCGCTAGCGCCCTCACGTTTTGTTCAAGAGGTGGTGGGTTCAAATCCTCGGGGGCGGGGCAATTTTTCCATTTTGTCAAATCGTGTGTGTTCATGCATGATATTCCAAATGTGTGTGTGTGTAATTTGTTAACTAGTTCTTTACGTACATAATAACAACTACTTTTCTTTTAGAAAGATTTAAAAACAAAGTGGGTGCAGTTGGTGACCGTGAAATCTCTAATTTTTTTTAGAAGTAAAATGAAAACTTATTAATTTTCGCCCCATTTAAATAGCTTCAATATTTAAATTAGTTATTCATCTTAAATTAATTTCTAAAAGACAATAATTGTATATCTGAAGTATTTAAAATGTCAGATACAAGTAAATTCAAATGTTCATGAAGCTCATTTGACTCCATGAAGAGAGTGGCCGGAAACGCGCGTATATTTCTTTGGGATTTTTGTTTGAAGAGAAATTCTCACAAATTTATCTCAGGATGTCGAATTTTTAATTTTTAATTTTTAATTTTATAAAGTATAGTCAGTCTGGTTTCAAAACAAACGAATTGATAGTTTTTAGGAAATTGTGAACTTCATTAATCTCTTGTAACTGTAATACTGTAAATTAAGGAACGCATTCGTTGGTTGTATGTTTGTCTTATCGACCAACTAATACGCGAGTAAGTTATTTTTATGACTTAATAATTATCAAGTTTAATATGAGGCTATAGCTTATCTCGGTCATATTAAGGATTAATTTAATGGTTCTTCAATTTAGTGTTTACGTATTAGTATTCTCATTGACTTTGTAGATTCGTTCTGTAAGGTTGGTGGCTATATAATAATTTACGCATCCTGAGCTCTATTTATTGTGTATAAGCTTAATGTATAGGTATACTACTCGTATTTGTATAATACTTTTCAAAGAATTTTTAATCTGAATTATTATTATTATTAATATATATTATATATTTATTTATTTAAAATTTCTTAGATTTGTTTTGTATATCCCCATTCTTGGAGGAAACTCCCATTCCTTGAAGCTTTTTCATAATTGCAATTTCTTAAATTGAAATTACATCCCAATTGTAGAATATTATCAGTTCTACATTAAGAAAAGAGTAATAAAAATTACACTAGGCAACAAATTTCAACTTTTTTTTTGTTACAGACACGTGAACTACTGATTCCTACTAAAGCGCTGATGCTGATTTCAGATCTGATATCAAAATTTCTCTATCACGTCCAGATTTTGTGTAACCGAAAACCCCTATTTTCATTTTTTTTCTCACCCGCTTCTATTACGAAAGCCGTCTAAGCTACTTTTCCGTGCCACGTTTTATGTTAAGCATACTTAAATAATTAGTGAACAGGGATGTCTTTCCTCCTTTATTCTGGCTTAAGACAGACAGCGGAATTCCGCTGGCGGAGTTACCACCCCTGCGCCCAACCATCCACCCAAAGCGCGTTAGTATTTTGTTGTTACTACTGAAAGGCAAATTCCTGTTCTTAAGTGAAACTTTGGTGTGTCCTCTTCCTTTGTCGCTTGTAGGATGACGAGCTCTCCTTCTGCAGGAACCAACAATAATCTCCCATCATATTTGGGTTGAAATTACCTTGGTATCTGTTTTCCATAACTGAGATCTGTTGGTGGAAGCGCTCACCATGCTCGTCACTTACAGCCCCAAGGTTGGCCGGGAAGAAGTCAAGATGAGAATGTAAAAAATGAATTTTCAAAGACATTCTGCATCCCATTATTTCATAAGATTTAAGCATGTTTTCTACGAGTTTACGGTGGTTTTCAGCTTTGTGGTTTCCAAGAAAATTTTTGACAACTTCAACGAAAGATGTCCATGCTCCTAGTTCATTCTCATTTAGGTTAGATGGAAACGATGAGTCGTGGATGACACTGCGGATCTGTGGTCCAGTGAAAACTCCAGCTTCTAGCTTAGCATCTGTCAATATTCCTTTGAATTTATCCTTTAAATATTGGAAACCACTACCTTGATGATCCATACCCTTCACGAAATTTTTCATAAGGCCAAGTTTAATGTGAAGTGGTGGAAGATGTACTTTCTGAGGGTCAATAAGTGCTGGGTGTTTCACATTGTATTTACCAACAACATGTTCAGTTCTAGATGGCCAATCATGTTTTTTGTAGTGGTTCTTGTCATCTCTGCTGTTCCATAGACACAAAAAGCACATATGCTTTGTGTAGCCCAACTGTAACCCAAGAAGTAATGATACAACTTTAAGGTCGCCACAAATATTCCATGTGTGGTCCTTATATTTGATGAGTCTTAGCAGCAGTTTCATCGATTCATAAGTCTCATTAAGGCCAGTGGCATGTGCTACAGGTATTGAAGGTTTTTCATTGCCGTTGTGCAGTAATACAGCTTTAAGGCTAGCTTTACTAGAGTCAATGAACAGTCTCCATTCTTTTGGATCATAGCGACAGCCAATCCCTTGCATCAGACCACTGATATCGTGGCAGAAACAAACGTTTTCTTCCTGTAAGTAAAATGATGAAAACTGCAAATGGCGATGGCGGAAATGGGAAACTTTGGTGTTTGGTTGGAGAAGATTAAATTCTTGAAGTCTTGAACCAAGCAACTCTGCCTTTTCTTTTGGTAATTCCAAATCGCGCACTAAGTCATTTAACTCCGCTTGACTTAAAAAATGTGGGGAAATATTTGCATCTGGAACATATATGCCATCTTTCCCTGTTTCTATATCACTAGCAGAATCTTCAGATGAACTGCTGTCTGTTATCGTTGCTGGTGGAACTGGTGGTGGATTTGTTTCATCATGTGGTACTGGTTTCATTGCTGATTCGCAGTTTGGGTACGTGATCTTTGATTTGTTTTTCTTTGTGAAACCAGCAATCTTTGTCAAACAAAAATAACAATCATTGAAGTGATTTTTCGGCTCACGCCAAACCATGGGGACTGAGAACGGCATAGCTTTTCTTTTACCATTCATCCAAGCTATTAACATTGCATTGCACTGTGCACAGCAAATATGTGGTGCCCAGTCCCTCTGTTGGTCTCCTAACTTACAGTCAAAATAACACTTGTAGGCAAGTTTAATCTTTGTTTCATATTACTGGCATTAAGCCGATTAAAACCAAAATCTGGACGTGGTAGAAAATTTTACTAAAAGTGATTTTCATTTTACACAAAATCTAGACGTGATAGAAAAAATCTAATTATAGATTTGAAATCAGCATACCGAAATTAGCTAGGAGCACCTATTTGGTCTTCTGTAACAAAATCTTTGTTGCCTAGTGTTATCAGTTATTGTGGCTACAGTTTTAACAATTTAAACAATCGGATCACCTGAAGCTCAGGGCCTCCAGCCTTCTTGAGTTAGCTTTATAAGGCTAACTAACGAAAATACCACGACCTAACCTAACCAGTCGTCAAGGGCGTACAGTTTTCCTAATGATTGGTTAGGTTAGGTCGTGATATTTTTGTTAGTTAGCCTTATAAGGCTAACTAAAGAAGGCTGGGGGCCCTGATCTTCAGGTGATCCAAACAATCTACTAATACGGTTCCTTTCCAGTGTTAAATACTTTATAATCTTAACTTTGGTTATCCTTCACTGCTAATTTACTCGTACAACAAAAGTGATCATTCGGTTAAAATTAGTTTTAACATTTCGTTGCTAATTTAAACGAATTCTTGGATTAATAACAATCACACGAGCTTCTTTGTTGATAAGGTGAGTACTGGGTGCCTGTAAATTAATGTAGTCCTCTTGAATGAATGTACCCATTTTGTATCAGTCCTTCTCCACCAACTTCAGGAGACAAATGCACTTGTACATTATTAATTCAGGAAGATGGGGGTCGGGGGGGTCGGAGATTTAGTATTTCGTGGTAGGATAAATTTTTCACCTCTCATATGAGCTTTTTAATTTAAAGATTAATAAGTAATTTCATGGTGATTAAAAGTCTTGAAAAAGCTGATTTCATTTCTTTAAATAACCAAGGTTAATGTACAGTTTTTGAGGTTTTCCTAGATAGAAACAATTTCTATTAAAAAAAAGGATCAAATGTAGTATGCGGACCCCAGCCTTCTTTAGTTAGCTTTATAAGGCTAACTAACGAAAATATCATGACCTAACCTAACCAATCGTCAAGGGCGTACAGTTAACCTAACGATTGGTTAGGTTAGGTCGTGATATTTTCGTTGGTTAGCCTTATAAAGCTAGCTAAAGAAGGCTGGGGTCCGAATTCTACATTTGATCCAAAAAAAAGGATCACCTGAAGATCAGGGCCCCCGGTCTTCTTTAGTTAGCCTTATAAGGCTGACTAACGAAAATATCACGACCTAACCTAACCAATCGTTAGGTCAACTGTACGTCCTTGACGATTGGTTAGGTTCGGTTGTGATATTTTCGTTAGTTAGCTTTATAAAGCTAACTAAAGAAGGCTGGGCCCGATCTTCAGGTGATCCCCCCCCCCCCCCCCCCCCAAAATACCCAGTAATTATCAGTCTCCAAAAAGAAAAGAAAACTCAGAATTTTTGTTTCTAGTCGAATTTTTTACCCAAAATTATGTACAGTACCATATTCATTTTTGACCGATGATGAATGAGTGGGTGTGTAGCTCATTCACTCGTATAATACAGTTTTTAATACTGGATTTGTATTTCATCTAAAAGGTGAAGTTTCTGTCGTGGATGAAGGTTTGTGTATCACTTTTATTGAAATACTTTTACATTTTTTAAGTGATCGATATATCTAAAATGTGTCCACTTCAAACCTGAGTGAAAGCGAAATAACAACCATGACTCATTTTGGTCTTGTGGACTAATAATTTATTTAGGTCTGATTTAGTTTTAGTGTCTCTCTGTCTGAATACTGTAGTAATGTAGTTGCCAGAATTTCTTCACATACATACATACATATCAGGTCATCCCATAAGTAATGTCGTTTTTTACGATAGATTAAGTTTAAACTAGTCCTACTCGGTTTAAGCATAAATTTTCCGAAGGTTATATCTAAGAGCAGATCTATCGTGTTTCGCTACATACTTTACAGACCTTGACCAGTGAAGACGTGTGTTTTGCTTTTTGTGAACCCCTCATAAACATGGCGGTATCAGAAGAGCATATCAGGCATATAATGCTTTACGAGTTCAAAAAAGGGACTAGTGCTACTGAAGCAATGCGAAACATTCAGGACGTTTATGGCAACGATATTCTGCATGTGAGGAAATGTCAAAGATGGTTTCAAAAGTTTAGGAATGGTGACTGCTGTTTGACAGATGCAGCACGCTCTGGACGCCCTGCTGAGTTTGATGATGATCTGCTGTTAGCCGCACTTGAAGAAGACTGTTCAACAACTGTCGAAGAATTGTCCCAGAAACTCAATTCATCCCCGTCCACCATCCATCGACATTTGCAACAATTCGGGAAAGTGCATAAGTTAGAAAAATGGGTGCCACATGAATTGTCGGTCGACAATCTGAGGGTGCGTGTAAACATTAGCACAGCTCTTCATTCCCGTGAACTCCAAGATCCGTTTTTGCACAGTTTAGTGACGCGATGAAAAGTGGATACTGTACCAGAATGTTAAGCGCCGTCGACAGTGGGTTTGTGCCGGAGAACCAGCGACATCACAGCCAAAACCAAATCTTCACCCTTGGAAGGTGTTGCTTAGTGTTTGGTGGGATAAAGGTGGTGTAATACACTTTGAAACCTTACCACACAACCTAACAATCACCGCTCAAATATACTGTCAACAACTGGATCGATTGAACACTGCACTAAAAGAAAAGAGACCGTCTTTGGTTAATCGGAAAGGAATCGTGCTCCACCACGACAACGCACGTCCTCATACCGCTCGGATCACTTCTGCAAAAATTGAGGAGCTTGGGTGGGAAAAACTTCCACATCCTACATATTCTCCAGACCTTGCGCCTTCAGATTATCATCTCTTCAGGAGTCTGCAAAACTATCTTGACGAGAAACATTATACTTCTTTAGATGACCTGCACACCAGTCTTTGTATGTTTTTTTTGCCTCAAAACCGCCTGAATTTTATAAACATGGCATTGAAAAGCTTGTAGGACGTTGGCAGAGTGTCATTGATTCCGATGGAAAATATATACTAGATTAAAAAGTTTCAGTTGAGTTTTTTTTGTCCTTCAAATTCCGATCTAAAAAACGACATTGCTTATATATATATATATATATATATATATATATATATATATATATATATATATATATATATGTTTGTGTGTGTGTGTGTGTATATGTGTATATATGTATATATATATATATATACATCCAAATATCCAAAAGGTGCCAAGTCCATTTTTGTTCAAAATTGAGTTTGTACAGTACCACTAAAAACCAGTTCATGCCCATGTGCATCAAGGTGTGTTATCCATTAGGTTCAAAAGGGATTATATTCTTTTCATAAGGGACATACTAATATGGCTTTGTTTCCAAAAGGTACAAAGTCCAATTCACTTTGTTTCCAAAGGGTCTAAATCCACAAATCCACCAACAGCGTCCTCTGTAAATTACAACATTAATATAATTGTACAGCACGTACCTACATCTACAGTGAGAGAAATGAGGATATGTGGTGAACAATACGTATGCTAAGTCGAACACATGCATGGCATGGGCTCAACAGCGCTGTGTTGCTCATCGTCAGGATGATATTTTGGCTTGATATAATTTGATATGATTGATTGAACTGGTAAAAATATTGAAATAAATAATACTGGTTTTGTACGGCTGTTTTTTTTTTTTGCGTTTGTTTCGGTGTAATCAAGAAGTCTTTCGACAACATGTCTTTAGTTGTGTTCCAAAAGGTGCTAAGTCCACCACCAATTACAAACAAAAAACATATTTACAAATTAATCATGTCTGAATAAAATCTAGTACACTTTTCTTGCTTAATGGCATTCACTCCCAACATTAATGTAACAAAAACTACTTTAAGGACAGACTGTAGTAAAATATAAAATTTGCCAATATCTTAGAAAGTAGTTTTATGGACTTAGCGTTTTTTTGGAAATCAGATCTTCAAATACTGAACCTTATTTTGAAGATAAGGTTCAGTCCATTTGAATAAATAATTGAGGATCCTCGTAGGCACTAAAAATTACAGATGACCGAATTAAGTAATATTTTCATAGAATCGTGGTCACTTCACAAAGTAATATTCGCATAAAAGATGCATTTACAGATTTCCAACGAATGTAGGCGCTCTTTTTCTATGACCGTTTTTGTTTGTTTAAATATGACTATCGAAGGATGTATTAGGATGACTCAGGGTGTGCAGTACTCTGTAAACAGTAAAGATCCGTAAACATAATTTTAAACCATTTGAGTTCTGTTAGTTTCAAAATAAGTTAAGGAAAGGTTCCCCTCAGAGTTAGGTTCGAAATTGGGGACTGCACAGACATTAACCGGCAGCGTACTGGCTCTTTTTTGACCTTATATACCAAAAAGGGAACCTATACGGCCAAGTTTTGAACTACCAAAAACCCAGATACTTATTTACAACATTGATGGTTTATGAACTTGCCTGTGTTCAATGTAGGATTTTTTTTAAGCCAGTTAATTCGTCACTTTCATGGAACGAGAGGGATCAGATTTTCGTCTTCAGAGTGGCCGAGAGAGATTTGAGAAGAGAGTTTATTAATGTATTGTATCCGATCAGAAACATTGTTTTTGGTGAAGTCAGAATCTCTTATCACATATAATCGCGATCAGTACACAAATAATTAATTACAGTGGCGCTTATTGGTATTCGTACAGAGAAATATTTCGCTTATATTCGTCCTTATCTTTTGTACCATGCATACGATAGTTATGAAAAGTTTACCGTTCGTTCGGAAAAATTTAACAAATAAGGAAAATTAAAAAAGTTAAAATGCTAAGGTTTTCGTACGTTTACTTAGAAAATTATTTCATATTTTGTGTTTATCTCAGGGTTGAAGAATTTAAAATTTGTATCGTTATCGGCGGTTTATTGATTAGAGACGGATGGCAATTCTTAATACTAGAATTTTCTCTGGGAATCTTCATGAAAGACGGGTAACTGTACAATCCCCTGCAATAGTCGCGCTCCACCCCTGTATAACCCTTTTCGAGATGTGGAGGCAACGCAGTCCCTCTTTCTCCCCTCCCTCGCTCCCTCCCTCTTTTCCTCCTCCTCTCAGGTGTTTTCATAGTAATACTTTTATTTTTTGAAAACCAATGACTGAATAAGTATATTGTTGACTGTAGTTTTGGTGGTAATGCTAAGACGACTATGTATTTTATTCATGCATTATTCCTAAATTTAGGGAATAGTTAGGTTGTTTCACAAACGTGGGATACTTTAAAAACTTTCAATCATGGAATTTTGATGTGGCCATGTTATAGTTACAGTGTAAGATAAGTTGCAGTATCGCCTTTTCCTCCAGGCATTAACATTTCTGTTTAACAAATGATTATCCAGAAAAATATCTATCCATGGAGAGATAATTATAACATAGTTCAATTTTTTATTACAAAAATAAACATGAATCAAGTAAATTTAGGGATTTTCTTAAGAACATACAAAACATAATGTTCAAATTATAAGGAACTGACAATTGTTCGCGTAAATAAATATATACTTACTACATCACAACCATATTATTATTTATTATACACAATTACTCAATACTTGGTCCATCTTCCATTATTATTAATAACCTCTCGTAGCCTATTTGGAACAGATGGCACGTGATTGTAGATGATTTGTGGGTTCCTGCAGGAAAGTTCTCACTTTGCCATGGCGTGTTCCAGCAGGTGCCGAGATATCCGCTCGTGCCCAGGCTCCCAAGCGTTAACCACATCTGCCCACACATTTTTAATGGGGTTTAGGTCACACCCCTTGGTGGGCCAGTTCAGCAGCTCGACTTCTCGTCGTTCTTGAAACCACCGTCTGATGATCCTGGCAGTATGAGCAGGGCGGTTATCCTGTAAAAAAAAATAGCAAAACTTGGGAGTTCACATTTCATCCATACTTTTTTCAAGTTGCTTTAAGAGGACGCAAAAATAAATAAATAAATAAATAAAAATAGATACATTTAAAATTACATTTAAAACTACATTTACTAATGTCCTCCTTTAATCATATTACCTTAAAATATACACTGCTTCACCTTAAGTCATTTTCTTGAAATCATATTCTGTGTAATGAAAATAATTTAGTTATTACTTGCAGAAATATAATCCGCTTAGGATCATGTTGGCAGCAACATAACCTCCTCCAGTATCTCCAAATACTGGTCGACTGTAAACCTCCCGTTAATTTCTGCTAGCTCTCCAATGCCGTACAGGTGCACCCATCCCCACACGTTGCGGGTCACGTATCCACTCCTTGCCAATTCATATATGTGTTGGCGGCTGTACCTCGTATAGTTTGGGTTGGGCCGTCCAGGTTACGTCACTACCATATACGAGCTGCAAATCGTTTCCCTTTTACCCTACTTTAACCTATTTCTTATATTTACGTATACCATAACAACAGATAATCGTGATTTTTTTTTTTTTTTTTTTTTTTTTTTTTTTTAAATGTGAGAAGAGTCCCTTTCCTTTTCTGTATAAATTATAGTCGATTGCAACAATACTACTATTACATCATTTGTATAACAATCGTTAATTATATTACTCTTTTTCTCTATTTAAGAATATTATGTTTTATACGTTGCATTGGAAACTGATGGAAAGCATATGTGATAGCGGTATATAGTAGAGCAGTGTTTTAAGGATAAAAAATAAAGTGTGGGAGTATTTACACACACACACACACACACACACACACCTCGCTCTGAATGGATGCTACTCATGTCCCCCCTCCCCCTCCTCATATCCCCACCACCTCTTTCCTTCTGCTTCTCCCTCTCCCCTCACTGCGTTGCTGCCACATCTCAGAGAGGGCTATACAGTGGTGGAGCACGACTATTGCAGGGGACTGTACAAGCCATTAGTAAGCAATGGGTGGTCGTGGTAAAGAGCTGTCTGCAGATCTTAATAGTTGTTATTGCTGCACACGAGTCTGGAAAGAGTTATAAGAGAAGAACTTCGAATTCCATTTAGAACGGTTGCTGCAGTTATGAAGAAATGGAAAGGCTTTGGAACAATCAAAACTACCAAGGTGTGGACGAGCTTACAAGATTTCAGAACGTATAGCTAGACGGATTGAAATAATGGCTGCTACGAATCCACGAGTGACTGCGGATGATATTTGCCAAATATTAAAACTAAGATCGATGTCCATCCCTCTGCTTTACGTTGTACGTTGAGAAAGAGTTGCACTAAAAAAACTCTTCTACGAAAAGCGCACAAAGAAGTTCGTTTAAAGTACACCAAGGATCATTAAAATGATGGATTTGCGTTCTGGAAGAACGTTCTCTAAACAGAGGAGACCAAAATTAAATTATTTGGGAACAACGATCAGCGGTATGTTTAGTGAAAATCAAATACTGCATTCGAGGAAAAAACCTGACCGAACCTTCGTACGGTTAAACATTAATATAATTTTGAATTCGAAGAAATATAAGGAAATTTTAGAAGAAAATATATTGCCTTCAGTTCGGGAGTTGCGAATGGGTCGCAATTGGATACTGCAATAAGATAATGAGCCAAAACATAAAGTAAGAGCACCATGAAATATCTTCAACAAAAGAATTTCAAGCTTCTTGAGTGGCCCACTCAAAGCCAAGATTTCAATTTAATCGGGAATTTTTGGTTTGATGTGAAAAAAACTGTTCGCAAGAGAAACCTTTCGAATCTGAATGAATTACAACAATTTTCTTCAGAAGAATGGGCTAAAATTCTACTGAGAAATGTCGAAACTTCGTAGAAAAATACCCAAAACGAACCATTGAAGTCATTCAAGCAAAAGAGTAAATAATTTTGTAAATAAATGTACAAAAACTTTTGCATTTTAACGTCATTATTTTCCTCATTCTTTGATGTTCTACATTTTTATTTGTTAAATTTGTCCAAACGAACAGTAAACTTTTCATAATTATCCTATGCATGATACAAAAGATAAGAACGAACGTAAATTAAATATTTCTCTCAACGAATACTTATGAGCGCCACTGTACATAATTATATTATTAATCAGTTTGTGATAATTTTCACTTTACGCCAAATTATCACTCTCCAACTTTGTTTCATTGAAATAATTACGTGAATTCCAATGTTTGCTTGATACATATACTTAACTTGAGTTAAACTAACTAAAACAAAGAAGGTCGTAAGAAAGTACGACTTGTTCACAAAATCTCAATTGGTAAGAGAGTTGGCTCACTATTGGCGCGACTTGGGCACACACACACACACACACACACACACACACACAACACACACACGTCTCTCTCTCTCTCTCTATAAATATATATATATATATATATATATATATATATATATTATACTGTATATATATATAATGCGGTAAGATTGTGAAACTAGTAATTTAATGAAATCTCTGAAATTTTCAGTAAATTCGCGTAATACACGTAATATATCATGGTATATTACGCGAATTTACTGAAAATTTGAGGGATTTCAGGAAATCACGAGTTTTATAATCATACTGATATATATATATTATGTATATCTTTGATCGGATACGTTACATCAATAAACTCGCTTCTCAACTCTCGCGCGCACTCTAAAGAGGAAAATCTAATCAATCCCGTTCCATTGCTCTGTCTAAAAGTTGCGAATTAACTGGCTTATATATATATATATATATATATATATATATATGGTGCCCATAAGTCCGGCATTCATAGGAAAAATAATAAAAAAAGGCAAAGCAAAAGCTTTTATTTACAGAACGTGCTCAATATGTCCATCATTGTTTTCAATACACAAATTCAGACGTGATACCCAGTCAGCAAACACACGGTGAATGATGTCAGGAGTAATGGTGTTACATGCCCCAATAATGCGCTGCCGCAAATGTTCAACACTCCTAATTTTCTCTGCGTATACCAGCGCTTTCAAGTGGCCCCAGAGATAAAAATCTAGTGGCGTGAGATCCGGGCTTCTAGCTGGCCATTCCACAGGCCCTCGACGTCCTATCCAATGACCAGGGAATTGTTGGTACAGGTATTCCCTTACTTGGGTGCTGTAATGTGCAGGAGCGCCGTCTTGCTGGAATCATGTTGGGAAATTTCATTCTTCGTTCAAGACACTGGGAAATGCTTCTTCCTTGAGCATACGTAGGTAGGTGCCTCCAGTGACATGTTCATCAAAAAAGAGGGGGTCTATGATGCGATCCTTCCAAATGCCACACCATACCATCACCCGAGATGCACCTTGTTCCTTTGAAGAGGTATACCAGTGAGGGTTGTTTTGAAACCAGTAGCGGGTGTTGTGTCGATTTACCTCACCATTTCCATAAAAAAACAGCCTCGTCACTGAACAGAATGGTGGACGGGATATTGGCATCTCGAACATATTGTTCCGTAGCCCATTCACAAAATTCCATCTTCCGGTCGGGATCATCGCTTAATTTCTGTAGGATCTGAAGTTTATATGGATGCCATTTGTGAGCCTGAAGAATGTGATGGATGCTACTTTTCGACACTCCTGTCTCGGCGGACAATCGCCGAAGAGACTTATTGGGACTTCTGTTAAAATGAGTCAGGATAGCAGTCGCTGTATCATCGTCAGTGGACCTCCTTGAAGGTCCACTGCGTGGTTTATCTTCTATGGATCCTGTTTCCTTAAACTTTGCAACAAGTCTGCTAACACAACTCTGTGTTATTGGCTCGCGGTCTGATGATGCAGTCTGTTAAATTCAGCAGCGGCCTCTCTCTGACTCCGATTTCCTATGAGTAGAATTATCTGGATTCGTTCTTCCTTGCTCACAGACATATGGCTGTAGAAAGAGAAAAATATGAATTACGGTTTGTAGAAATAGAAAAATAAAATATGAATTTCTCCTATGATGCCGGACTTATGGGACACCCTGTGTATATATATATATATATATATATATATATATATATATATATAACGTAAAGAACGACGCTTGTATAGGAGAATATTCCGCACAAGATGAGGAGAGAGAACGAAACAAATGAAAAAATGAGGTAACCACCCGGGAATCGAACCCGGGATCTTCCGATTGCCGGTCAGATATGATAACCATTACACCATGGGCCTCACTCGAACAAATGCCGTAATTCTCCTACATACGCGCAGAAACCAATGCCCCATTTTTCATTTGTTTCGTTCTCTCTCCTCATCTTGGGCGGAATATTCTCCTATACAAGCGTCGTTCTTTACGTTAATTATACTGCGTGTTTGCAGTTAAAATGTATATAATGTACGGCATGCGGGAGGTGCCCCCTTGGGGCATTGATGCAGTTAAAATGTATATAATGTACGGCATGCGGGAGGTGCCCCCTTGGGGCATTGATTTCTGCGCGTATGTAGGAGAATTACTGCATTTGTTCGAGTGAGGCCCATGGTGTAATGGTTATCATATCTGACCGGCAATCAGAAGATCCCGGGTGGTTACCTCATTTTTTCATTTGTTTCGTTCTCTCTCCTCATCTTGCGCGGAATATTCTCCTATACAAGCGTCGTTCTTTACGTTAATTATACTGCGTGTTTGCAGTTAAAATGTGTATATATATATACAGGGTGGTCCAAAAAAATGGCACCAATTTTCAGAAGTGATATCTCAATAACCATTGCAGTTAGGGAAAAAACAACCAAATGAAAGATAATTCTTTTCTCTTTAAATACTTATTCAATAGCTTGATGGTTATAAACCCATGTAATGCCAAAAATTGGCTTATAAGAAAAATATGCAAAAAAAGGTTGCGCATTTATATTTATTCCTTTATTTTTTTCTAATTAATTATCTTCTAATTTACGGTCTTTAAACGAAGTTCTGTGGTTTTAAGTTAAACCTAATTTTCAATAAATGGCAATCTGCCCTCCATTATGGTCAACCACAGCCTGTAATCTCGCCCTCCATTTTGAAATTGCCTTGAGATCGTCACTTGTGAGAGATTTTCCCATGCAGCCTGAATTCGTTCACGAAGATGGTTCACATCACGGATTTTCTGACCATGGTAGACTTCTCTCTCTAAGGCAGACCACAAAGTAGTCAATGGGGTTTAGATCTGGGCTGCATGGTGGCCAATTATTTGGTTCGATAAAACCAGGACAATTATTATTGAGAAATGTTATTGTTTCCTTGGCTGTATGAGATGGGGCTCCATCTTGCATGAACACAAAATCAGTGCTCGTCTCCTTGATCTCTGACAACATTGGAGACAAACTGTCATTACAGTAGTAAATTGAGTTAATTTTAACGCCTCGCTGAATAAAAATGATGGATGTTTTGTTCTCAGATGACGCTGCAAGGGAAACCATTATCGAATCTGAAGTGTTTTTTCACGCAAAAGTCGTTTTGGGTCAACATGAGTTTTTTGTCGCCACTGCTGCACGAACCCGATCATTTTGGGTATTTCGTGGTGTTTCGACCGTAAATCGTTTCTCATCAGAAAACCAAATTTTTTTCACAGACTCATTTGACCGAAATCTTCGCAATAGATTTTTACATCGATGGAAACGTCTTTCTTTCACAGGCTCCGCTAAAGCAGTAACCTTCACCCTCTTAAATGTTTTCAACCCAAGATCTTTTCGAATTATTCGCTGTACTGATGAACGTGAAATCCCGGTTTCTTTCGCAACTTCACGTTCACTTTTACTTGTTCCCGGTTGTTCCTCTTGACTTAAAACCATTTCATTTACTTTTTCAATGTTTTCTGGCGTTCTAATACTTTTTGATCGACCACTTCCGGACGCCGTTGACTGCTGCCGGTTTCTTTAAGTTTTTGTAAAAAATGTGCCACAGTTCTTTTTTCCAATTTCTATTTGGAAATTCGTAAAGGATTCTGTTTAATGAATATCCTTTTTTCACGTAGTGCTTGTATAATGTTCTTATCAGATTCTCTCAATCCCATCTTGAGGGTCTGGAATAGAAAAATTTCATGTAAAATTAGGATCAAGGAATAATATAAATGCGCAACTTTTTTTGTATATTTTTTTGGAAGCCAATTTTGGGCATTATATGGGCTTATAACCATCAAGCCATAGAATAAGTATTTAAAGAGAAAATAATTATCTTTCATTTGGTTGTTGTTTAAGTCCCTAGCTGCAATGGTTATTGAGATATCACTTCTCAAAATTGGTGCCATTTTTTTGGGCCACTATATATAATATATATATATATGAAAATTATTTCACGAAAGTAACACGTGAAAAATATTTATGATGAATAAAACACGAAGGAAAGGAAACAAAAATGGTGCTCAAGCGCTTTCGTCTAATGACATCCTCAGGAACACTGAAGTACATAAAAGGGTAACAGCCTATATATAGGTTACAGAAAGAAAAAAAAAAATAAATAAATAACACATACATACATACAAACACACACACACATACATACAAACACACACACACATATATACATACATATCTATATATACATATACATACATATATATTATAATATATACACATATATATGCAATAAACAGAGAAGTAAAAATAAAAATTAAAAATTAAAAATTAAAGGATTATCCGTGAGGCGTACAGATTTGTACTTTGTCAAAAAATATTTTAGTACTTCCATTTCTCCCGGGCTTTTTAGGCATTGCTAATGTACTTAAACTTTTGGATATTAATGTAGTATTTTCATATAACAATATTGTGAAAAATATCATAGTAAAAATAGCCCTACCAATAATTCAGGCATTATCTATAAAATTGGTTGTAAACAATGTGATTCCTTTTACATAGGTCAGACGGGAAAGGATTTGCACACACGTATAAAACAGCGTCAATATTCCGTTAGAACAGGACAGTTGTCCAGTGCCCTTTTTGTCCATTTGTCAGAGTTATCCCACTGTATTGATTGGAATAATGCTTCAGTTTTATTCCATTCTAGCAACATTGTTAATAGAAATATTCTTGAGTCTGCCATTATCCAACTTTCAAATAACTTCAACATAAGCAAAGGTCTTTTTCAACTCGATCCTGTTATTTTGAATTCCTTCCAAACAGATTTAGATAAAAAAGGTAGAACACTAAATCTTTGGTAAACTTGTCTGCTACTTATTAACTTTTAATTTGCATTTTTTTTATATATATCGAAACCTGACCATAGGCAGAGTGTTAAAACCGGGCAGTATTCCAATATAAATTTGTATTTTTATAATCCATTTGAGCTTGTGCTAAAAAATCGATATTATTCCTTACAAATCTGTACGCCTCACGGAAATCCTTTAATTTTTAATTTTTATTTTTACTTCTCTGTTTATTGCATATATATGTATATATACTGTATATATATAATATATATTATATATATATATATATATATATGTATACATTCAACTGCAAAGAACACGCAGTATAAATAACGTAAAGAAACGACGCTTGTATAGGAGATATTCCGCGTCGTTTCTTTACGTTATTTATACTGCGTGTTTCTTTGCAGTTGAATGTATATAATGTTACGGCATGCGGGAGGTGCCCCTTGGGGCATTGGTTTCTGCGAGTATGTAGAAGAATTACGACATTTGGAAGAGTGAGGTCCATGGTGTAATGGTATCGCGTCTGACCGGCAATCGGAAGATCCCGGGTTCGTTTCCCAGGTGGTTACCTCATTTTTCATTTGTTCCGTTCTCTCTCTCGTCTTGCGCGGAATATCTCCTATACAAGCGTCGTTTCTTTACGATATATATGTATGTATATGTATATAGATATGTATGTATGTATGTATGTTATTTATTTTTCTTTTTTTTTTTCTGTAACCTATATATAGGCTGTTACCCTTTATGTACTTCAGTGTTCCTGAGGATGTCATTAGACGAAAGCGCTTGAGCACCATTTTGTGTTTCCTTTCCTTCGTGGTTTTATTCATCATATATATATATATATATATATATATATATATATGGCTAAAGCCCCATGTCCCCCCAATATTAAGCCACTTATTTTACTAATCAAGTTGGATTTTCTTGTACGATCAGCTTTTTTTAAGTTAGGTTACGTTTAACTCAGGTTAACCTAGCCTAAAACAATTCATTGGGTTTATAAAAACCTGAGGTAGCATATAGTAGGAGTAATTTGATTTTGAGTCCTAAACTTCTCCAAGAACCCCACCCGTCCACCCCCAACTTTAGCACAAACGAGTTATTAAAAATTGTAAAATTTTTAAAATATAACATTTAACTTATTCCACCTACTTGGATGTATATATGTTACAGGGAATTTGTGTAACTAGGGATTTCATTTAAGGTTAAGTCGTGATATTTTCATTAGTTTTCACGAAAATATCACGACTGAACCTAACCAATCGTGAAGGGCGTACAGTTGACCTAATCGGGCATTCATTAATTTTCTCGGACGTTAGTAGTATAGCCGCAAAAGGGGAGAGTGCAGGAATGTTGCAGGTTATTATGTAATGTTGCAAAGGGGGGTGGGGGTTGTTGCAAAAAGGGGATGTTGCAAAAAGGGATGTTGCAAAGGGGGATGTTGCAAAGGGGGTGGGGGAAGGGGGGGTGGGGGAAACTTGGAGGCGGCGTTATCCCCCAAGAGAAAGAAGGAGGAGGAGAGAAAGGAGGAGAGGTGTTCACCTGGCAGGAGCCAAGTGCACACTGAGACTTCCAACCGGGCTGGCGTTGTTTTATAGGCTCCTAATCAGCCAGTTGGCTGAGTTGCCAGATACCGCCTGTATTCCATTGTATACATTATTATCCTAATCAGCCAGTTGGCTGAGCCAGAGACGCCTGAAGAAGAGAGAGATGCCTGTAGGAGGGAGAGACGCCTGTAGGAGGGAGAGACGCCTGAAGAAGAAGAGAGAGATGCTGTAGGAGGGAGAGACGCCTGAAGGAGAGAGGATAGGTGCACATGCAGGAGTACACATGCAGGAGGTACACATGCAGTAGGTACACATGCTGTAGGTACACATGCTGGATGTACACATACAGGAGTACACATGCTGGAGGCAAACATGCAGAGAGAGAGAGAGGCGCCTGAAGAGAGAGAGAGAGAGAGCTGAAGGAGGGAGAGAGACACCTGAAGGACAGAGTGGAGTTCTCCCCCAATTTATTTTCGTTTCCTAACCTAAGAGGCCACTATGGGGTTTACCAAGGGCATGAATAGAAGGAGCAGAGATCCTTACTCGGCCGGAGCCGAGGGGGGAATGGTTCTTCATCAACTTCGCGATCTTTTATAATCCTCTATTCTGGCTGAGTTGCCAGATAGCGCCATGTGTCCCATTAATCGATTGCACATCAATATTAATTATTATTATTATTTCTACAATGAAAACGGGTTCGGGTCGAAGAACGGGCTAGAGATCTTCCCCCCAATATATATATATATATATATATATATATATTTATTTTATAACATTTAATTTAGTTTAGAAAGCAAATTTGAATTCATTGGAAACAAATAACATAGTTTACCTTCGAAAACGTCATAATAGAAAACTTCATTTTACGGTAAACTATGTTATTTTACTTGAATGAAACAAATAACATAGTTTACCGTAATTCCAGATAGCGCCATGTGTCCCATTAATCGTGTAACACATATATAACGGCTGTTATTCCCTTGTATATATAATAAGCTAATGAATCATAAAATACCACAATATATGGTTATACAAGATTCAACCGTATAAAATAACACAAGCACCTCTTTCATTACGCTTTAATAGAATTAGTAAAGTTACCCTATTTCGTTAGACGATTTTTATAAGGGAAACCCAACTAATGCACCAATCAATAAATAATAGCAAACGTGAATAAAGAGTTCCAATTCATGTGAATGAGATAACTAAAAATTTAGTTATTGTATTATCATAAGACTACATCAATATTTACTATAAATACGAGTATATTTAATATTCTTCATTAACAAAAAGCTTTAAATCCAGATCTCTAAAATATTTCCAACTTTCTTCGTCTCTTTAAATTTCGTTTTTCAATTCCTGCGAAGAAAATTGAAAAACGAAATTTAAAGAGACGAAGAAAGTTGGAAATACCCAAAACATAATCCGATAGAGGAAAAGATTTCCGAGAATCTGCCAAAATCGGTCGGCCATATCTTACCTTTCTACGAGTCAAACCAAGCAAAACCTCGCCTCACTCCTTGTTTCAGCATTCATTCATTTCACGTTTTATTGTGAATTTCATCCCATATATATAATATATATATCTAGGACACGTAGGGTGCCCATTTATCTGCCAACCACTTTCTTTTATTATGTGTAATGACCACCTTAGACCTACAGTTTGAACCATCAACAGCCCCGCGTCTTAACCACTAGGACACGTAGGGTACCCATTTATCTGCCAACCACTTTCTTTTATTATGTGGAATGACCACCTTAGACCTACAGTTTGAACCATCAACAGCCCAGCGTCTTAACCACTAGGACACGTAGGGTGCCCATTTATCTGCCAACCACTTTCTTTTATTATGTGTAATGACCACCAAAACACCAAATATTTGTCCCCCGAACCCCATCTATCTATCTATCTATCTATATATATATATATATATATATATATATATATATCGTACATTCCCCAGCTATGTTTGTATATTAACATATCACACACACACACACACACACACACACACACACACACACAGACCACAAACCAATGCATTTTTCATATCCTGGAGACCTTTTGAAAGGATTGTCGAATCACAGTTTAATGTGGAAATGAATCCTCTTTTAAAATATAATTAGGTGTATATATATATATTATATATATATATATATATATATATATGAAGGAATGTAGTATCACGTTTCACCGAAATAAACCAAAACAAGCGATCGTGTTCGGATCTTCGATTCGCCCCTAGAGAACTTTTTCGGGCCCAGGGCCTGATAAATCTCTCTACATTCGTCGAAATATTACCCCTCCCCATACCCCATTATATATATATATATATATGTTAAACACAGACCGTGCATGGCACAAGGAACTCTTCTGGGAAAATTAAATCCACTATAGTCCGAATAAGTAATGATAAATGACAAATACCATAGTTTTTTTTTTCCTTTTCATGATTTTAGCCCGACGTGGGCAACGGGTCTCTCGCAAAGAGATCCCATAAATATAGCTTCCCTCACCAGCTATCTGCAAAGCAGACAGGATCCAGCTTTGGACGTGGATCTAGGGTTTAAAGCAAACCTAGATCCCTACACTCAGAACCTCTATATAAGTAAAAGACTCGTTGCATTCACGTCGTGTTGAATAAATCAAAGAAAAAGGGGGTAACTATTGTATTTTTAGCCAAAAAAACCAAAACTTAAAACCTCAACCGGGACATTGAGCGTCCACTTTTCAAGGCACGAAACACGTCCGTTTAGTATACACAAACTCAGAATGGTTCCCTGAGAACAATATGTTAAACACAGACCGTGCATGGCACAAGGAACTCTTCTGGGAAAATTAAATCCACTATAGTCCGAATAAGTAATGATAAATGACAAATACCATAGTTTTTTTTCCTTTTCATGATTTTAGCCCGACGTGGGCAACGGGTCTCTCGCAAAGAGATCCCATAAATATAGCTTCCCTCACCAGCTATCTGCAAAGCAGACAGGATCCAGCTTTGGGACGTGGATCTAGGGTTTAAAGCAAACCTAGATCCCTACACTCAGAACCTCTATATAAGTAAAAGACTCGTTGCATTCACGTCGTGTTGAATAAATCAAAGAAAAAGGGGTAACTATTGTATTTTTAGCCAAAAAAACCAAAACTTAAACCTCAACCGGACATTGAGCGTCCACTTTTCAAGGCACGAAACACGTCCGTTTAGTATACACAAACTCAGAATGGTTCCCTGAGAACAATATATGTTAAACACAGACCGTGCATGGCACAAGGAACTCTTCTGGAAAATTAAATCCACTATAGTCCGAATAAGTAATGATAAATGACAAATACCATAGTTTTTTTTTCCTTTTTCATGATTTTAGCCCGACGTGGGCAACGGGTCTCTCGCAAAGAGATCCCATAAATATAGCTTCCCTCACCAGCTATCTGCAAAGCAGACAGGATCCAGCTTTGGGACGTGGATCTAGGGTTTAAAGCAAACCTAGATCCCTACACTCAGAACCTCTATATAAGTAAAAGACTCGTTGCATTCACGTCGTGTTGAATAAATCAAAGAAAAAGGGGGTAACTATTGTATTTTTAGCCAAAAAAACCAAACTTAAACCTCAACCGGGACATTGAGCGTCCACTTTTCAAGGCACGAAACACGTCCGTTTAGTATACTAAACGGACGTGTTTCGTGCCTTGAAAAGTGGACGCTCAATGTCCCGGTTGAGGTTTAAGTTTTGGTTTTTTTGGCTAAAAATACAATAGTTACCCCCTTTTTCTTTGATTTATTCAACACGACGTGAATGCAACGAGTCTTTTACTTATATAGAGGTTCTGAGTGTAGGGATCTAGGTTTGCTTTAAACCCTAGATCCACGTCCCAAAGCTGGATCCTGTCTGCTTTGCAGATAGCTGGTGAGGGAAGCTATATTTATGGGATCTCTTTGCGAGAGACCCGTTGCCCACGTCGGGCTAAAATCATGAAAAAGGAGAAAAAAAACTATGGTATTTGTCATTTATCATTACTTATTCGGACTATAGTGGATTTAATTTTCCCAGAAGAGTTCCTTGTGCCATGCACGGTCTGTGTTTAACATATATTGTTCTCAGGGAACCATTCTGAGTTTGTGTGTATTATATATATATATATATATATATATATATATATATAAATTGAATTTACCGTGGAACACCGTGTTTGGCAAACGGTTTAGTGGTGTAAGCCACATTTACTGATGCATATTATATCTATCGGGCAAATAACTTTTAATTCAGTCACTGATTAATCCTCTAATACCGCAACAGCACAAATTATTGAGTAGAATGTTGCGCTCTATTACATCAAACAACTTACTCATACCCACTGTCATAATTTTCTTTTATCATAACTCCAACTACGTTAAGCGACGTTGGATCTGAGTGGTAGTTGGATGGGGAGTCATCCACCGCAGCAGATAAATGTAATTAAATAAAATATGCACTTATTTTTATATCACGGATGGAATCGATGTAGACAATGCAATTAGCGCCTAAATTATCTAAAACCATAACAATACAAATTATTTCAATAGAATATTATGGTCTATTACATTATTACGCCTTGCCCAGATCCAATAACCTCAATTTAGTAATAATAACAATTATCTCTCATACACTATATATATATATATATATATATATATATATATATATATATATATATATATATATATATATATATATATAGAGAGCGAGAGTTTTGCTCAAATAAAGGATTCCATTTATAATGAAAAGGTAAGACTTGGGGTGTCATTCGATTACTGAGAGTTATTAGCAATGAAGTTCAGTAGAGATTCCCCCAGCTAATATGTATCATACTTCTGAGAAAGTCGAAAACCATACCTGCTTTAGTGGTGTAAGCCACATTTACTGATGCATATTATATCTATCGGGCAAATAACTTTTAATTCAGTCACTGATTAATCCTCTAATACCGCAACAGCACAAATTATTGAGTAGAATGTTGCGTTCTATTACATCAAACAACTTACTCATACCCACTGTCATAATTTTCTTTTATCATAACTCCAACTACGTTAAGCGACGTTGGATCTGAGTGGTAGTTGGATGGGGAGTCATCCACCGCCAGTTACCTGGCACCTATGATCCGCCAACCACTTTCTTTTATTATGTGTAATGACCACCTTAGACCTACAGTTTGAACCGCGGGTCGATGCAAGACAGTCGGCAGGAGACCTACCGTTGATATCTCCGGTGACTCCGCACTCAGGACGGGGGCATCCATGCCACCAGCAACCGTTAAAGGAGTACACAGTCTTCACACCAGTGACACGGTTTTCACTTAACCCATCAACCCAAAAAACACGTCCATTAATCTTAATGGGTACTTCACCCGTGTTGTGGGCGTGCTTTATGTATACACCTGTCTGTTGCTGTAGGTGTATGAGCCAGTAAATAGCCTTGTGCCCGTAACTGCGGGGATTGTTTCGGTGAATAATGGCTAAGGTGTCTTTCGGCATGAAGTTATTCTTGAACACCGTAAAACATAATGATGCGATGATGGTTGCGACTTGCAGTGGATCGCATTTGAAACGGGATATGTACATCCTTCTAAAGGCCTGGAAACATACTCTAAGCACGCGCACATCATTCACGCAATAACGCTCACATTCATCAGCTATATTATAAGGGTTACTTTCATTAAAACTGTCGTAGTATCGATCAAAGTCTTCATCCATGCAGTCAAAATAATGTTTGGGGGGTGGTGGGCCTACGTAGTTTAAAGTCTCGCTGGTGAGGAAAGTGTATGGGAAGTACCCTTTGGAAACTTCAGCTGCTACTCCCATCACCTTGGGTAGCTTTGCTAATTTACAAGGTGTGAATAATAAAGTATCTTTAAATTGTACATTGCCTCAGGGAATCACAGATAGTAGCATGACTCACGGTCTTACAGTGGGCGGAGCTTAGAATTTTCGCCTGTGCACACACAAAGGAGAAAGTGAAACGCTAATTGAAACATGAGTTATTTAATAAACGAGATATTCAGTTAACACAAGAAATAACAGAAAACACAAGAAAAAACAAATGCTTAGATTTGGTGATCACGAACAACAGAAACCTAAAGAAACCTGTACTCGATATGAAGGGCTTTCATATCGTTCAGTAGTATTTTTGTTCCCAACAACCGGATGGTAAGTCATCTTTAAATACGTCTAGAATACAATCAAAAGCACGCACAAAGAGTTCATCGTTAGTTACATTATTAAACAAGTTTATAAACACGCTTTTCCAATCGAGGGTTTATTTCTACCGACCCGAGCTTTTCAATCGTGAACACGTCTTCACTCAACATAGCGGCATTTGAAATAATCTTCTAAATCGTTACGACAACTGCCCGTTATATAAAGAAATAGTTCTTCAGTATAATTTTCACGAACTAGGCATATTTTATAATGTTTTACTAAACATCTTCATACACCGGCGCATTATTTGAGAGGAACATATGCTCATATTTTTCCTTTCTGCCCGTCAAACGATACTCATCTCTAAAGTCTGTTAAAAACTCACGCAGGACACTAGCCACAACCTCACTACGAACCTCGTCATGATATACATTAATATAGTGATAAAAATACTTAAGATTGTCCATGCTCACGAGATTCACATTTTCAGTCGTAGGGCATGAGTAATCGACATGGTGTAGCATGACGTAATGCGGCTTGTCACACCACCCATCCGCAAGACTCATTATCCATACCTGCTGCTTCTCTTCTGCACACGCTGTTTCTTTTACTTTAGACTTTATAAAGTTTAGATCTGCAGCATACTTCAGCACATCGTCAGTGCAACGAAAGCCTTCAATGGTCTCACCAGAACATCCGTAGAGTATTTGTGCATCTTGGAACTTCACACAATCCAATGTGGTTTTAAAAGAGGCATAGGAGGGGGGGAATAGGAAGTTTTTCGGTATCCGCCACATCCTGGCACTTTGCTGAATACCATTTCATAAACGTTGTACAAACAATATTAAAGGTCGCCATTTGAATACACGTCTGATTTTTCTTCTGAATACACATCTGATCTCTCGGTCTTACTGCAATCGACTGATCACGCAGGGAATCACAGATAGCAACAAGGTCTTACAGTGGGCGGAGCTTAGAATTTTCGCCTGTGCACACACAAAGGAGAAAGTGAAACGCTAATTGAAACATGAGTTATTTAATAAACGAGATATTCAGTTAACACAAGAAATAACAGAAAACACAAGAAAAAACAAATGCTTAGATTTGGTGATCACAAACAACAGAAACCTAATACTTTAAAGAAAGCATTCTATTAAATACTTTTAGCCTATGTTCACGAATTAATACCGGTCTTAAAATAGATTCGACAAGAAGACCGGCTGGACTGATTTTATAGAAATTCAAGGATTCCAAGTTGATCACGAGAGAAGCTATGTAGTCATCTTCCATGCTGCAAAATCTCATCGTTAGCCTGCCTGCTCAGAGCACCGACAAGAGGTAAAATCGAATCCACATCAACACAAAATTTTAGTCGCTAAAATAACAGCCTGAGTATTGTTCATGTTCTAAATTATCTTTGAGTCGTTTTGATAAAATTGAGTAAACTGCAGCCTTTGTTTCCTGATCAGAAACTCTCCGTCTTTTTCTGGTATGGTGCAAGGCTTCGTTGCAACCATATTCACTGCACGAGTCTACTTCACAGTCGTTGCCTTCTAATCTAGATTTACACTCTTCACTAATGCATTCGATGGGTGAATAATCATCTTGGTTGATATTATTGACACCACATTCGAGAGGGCTCACTGGGGTAACGGACACTTCAGGTAATGGCGCGGACGCTTGAGGTGGGTCGGGGACAATCTCCTCAGGTTGCCCTTGTGGCGGGGCAAATATTGTGTGGGGGTAATTATGTGTTGCTTCTAAGTAAGCAAAACGGGTCTTATGTAACACAGTGGCAATTAATAATGATTTATGCAAAGATGCACCAGCTCTTCTGGAACGTCTGGATGCAATTTTACCGAGCGAAATATTTATCAACTTGTATGCTTCAAACCCGTTTGGAACGTCAGATATCATGTTCACCACCTAGGAAATGGTCAAGGCACAGAGAGCTAACTAACACGACTCTATCCTCTATTACCAATCTTGTAATGAGTTAAAGTGAAAGTTTCGCCTGCCTTTATACAATGTCGTTCTGACGTCGTTATCAAGCTCCACACAGGGAATTTCCAGGAAGTAACATGAATCACGTTGCTGTTCTTTCACCTGTACACACACACACACACACACACACACACACACACACACACACACACACACACACACAAGGAGAAAGTGATACGTTGGTTGAAACATGATTTATTTAATAAAAGAAATATTCAAGCTATATATATATATATATATATATATATATATATATATATAACAAACACGTGTAATAAATAAGTTAACAACAGGCATCAATGATTATATTCAAGACATATTTACAAACGTGTGATAAATAAGTTAACAATTGAATTTCTGTAACCCGAGAGACGACGGACGGAGTCATTACAAGCTCAGCTTCTCAAATAATGCGCCGGTGTATGAAGATGTTTAGTAAAACATTATAAAATATGCCTAGTTCGTGAAAATTATACTGAAGAACTATTTCTTTATATAACGGGCAGTTGTCGTAACGATTTAGAAGATTATTTCAAATGCCGCTATGTTGAGTGAAGACGTGTTCACGATTGAAAAGCTCGGGTCGGTAGAAATAAACCCTCGATTGGAAAAGCGTGTTTATAAACTTGTTTAATAATGTAACTAACGATGAACTCTTTGTGCGTGCTTTTGATTGTATTCTAGACGTATTTAAAGATGACTTACCATCCGGTTGTTGGGAACAAAAATACTACTGAACGATATGAAAGCCCTTCATACGAGTACAGGTTTCTTTAGGTTTCTGTTGTTCGTGATCACCAAATCTAAGCATTTGTTTTTTCTTGTGTTTTCTGTTATTTCTTGTGTTAACTGAATATCTCGTTTATTAAATAACTCATGTTTCAATTAGCGTTTCACTTTCTCCTTTGTGTGTGCACAGGCGAAAATTCTAAGCTCCGCCCACTGTAAGACCGTGAGTCATGCTACTATCTGTGATTCCCTGAGGCAATGTACAATTTAAAGATAGTTTATTATTCACACCTTGTAAATTAGCAAAGCTACCCAAGGTGATGGGAGTAGCAGCTGAAGTTTCCAAAGGGTACTTCCCATACACTTCCTCACCAGCGAGACTTTAAACTACGTAGGCCCACCACCCCCAAACATTATTTTGACAGCATGGATGAAGACTTTGATCGATACTACGACAGTTTTAATGAAAGTAACCCTTATAATATAGCTGATGAATGTGAGCGTTATTGCGTGAATGATGTGCGCGTGCTTAGAGTATGTTTCCAGGCCTTTAGAAGGATGTACATATCCCGTTTCAAATGCGATCCACTGCAAGTCGCAACCATCATCGCATCATTATGTTTTACGGTGTTCAAGAATAACTTCATGCCGAAAGACACCTTAGCCATTATTCACCGAAACAATCCCCGCAGTTACGGGCACAAGGCTATTTACTGGCTCATACACCTACAGCAACAGACAGGTGTATACATAAAGCACGCCCACAACACGGGTGAAGTACCCATTAAGATTAATGGACGTGTTTTTTGGGTTGATGGGTTAAGTGAAAACCGTGTCACTGGTGTGAAGACTGTGTACTCCTTTAACGGTTGCTGGTGGCATGGATGCCCCCGTCCTGAGTGCGGAGTCACCGGAGATATCAACGGTAGGTCTCCTGCCGACTGTCTTGCATCGACCCGCGGTTCAAACTGTAGGTCTAAGGTGGTCATTACACATAATAAAAGAAAGTGGTTGGCGGATCATAGGTGCCAGGTAACTGGCGGTGGATGACTCCCCATCCAACTACCACTCAGATCCAACGTCGCTTAACGTAGTTGGAGTTATGATAAAAGAAAATTATGACAGTGGGTATGAGTAAGTTGTTTGATGTAATAGAACGCAACATTCTACTCAATAATTTGTGCTGTTGCGGTATTAGAGGATTAATCAGTGACTGAATTAAAAGTTATTTGCCCTATAGATAAATATGCATCAGTAAATGTGGCTTACACCACTAAAGCAGGTATGGTTTTCGACTTTCTCAGAAGTATGATACATTAGCTGGGGGAATCTCTACTGAACTTCATTGCTAATAACTCTCAGTAATCGAATGACACCCCAAGTCTTACCTTTTCATTATAAATGGAATCCTTTATTTGAGCAAAACTCTCGCTCTCTTTCTATATATATATATATATATATATATATATAATATATATATATATATATATATAGTGTATGAGAGATAATTGTTATTATTACTAAATTGAGGTTATTGGATCTGGGCAAGGCGTAATAATGTAATAGACCATAATATTCTATTGAAATAATTGTATTGTTATGGTTTTAGATAATTTAGGCGCTAATTGCATTGTCTACATCGATTCCATCCGTGATATAAAAATAAGTGCATATTTTATTTAATTACATTATCTGCTGCGGTGGATGACTCCCCATCCAACTACCACTCAGATCCAACGTCGCTTAACGTAGTTGGAGTTATGATAAAAGAAAATTATGACAGTGGGTATGAGTAAGTTGTTGATGTAATAGAGCGCAACATTTACTCAATAATTTGTGCTGTTGCGGTATTAGAGGATTAATCAGTGACTGAATTAAAAGTTATTTGCCCGATAGATATAATAGCATCAGTAAATGTGGCTTACACCACTAAACCGTTTGCCCAAACACGGTGTTCCACGGTAAATTCAATTTATATATATATATATATATATATATATATATATATATATATATAATGGGGTATGGGGAGGGGTAATATTTCGACGAATGTAGAGAGATTTATCAGGCCCTGGGCCCGAAAAAGTTCTCTAGGGGCGAATCGAAGATCCGAACCGATCGCTTGTTTTGGTTTATTTCGGTGAAACGTGATACTACATTCCTTCATATATATATAATATATATATATATATTATATATATAATATATATATACACCTTCTAATTATATTTTAAAAGAGGATTCATTTCCACATTAAACTGTGATTCGACAATCCTTTCAAAAGGTCTCCAGGAGATATGAAAAATGCATTGGTTTGTGGTCTGTGTGTGGTGTGTGTTGTGGTGTGTGGTGTGTGTGTGTGTGTGTGTGTGATATGTTAATATACAAACATAGCTGGGGAATGTACGATTATATATATATATATATATATATATATATATATATAGATAGATAGATAGATAGATAGATGGGGTTCGGGGGACAAATATTTGGTGTTTTGGTGGTCATTACACATAATAAAAGAAAGTGGTTGGCAGATAAATGGGCACCCTACGTGTCCTAGTGGTTAAGACGCGGGCTGTTGATGGTTCAAACTGTAGGTCTAAGGTGGTCATTACACATAATAAAAGAAAGTGGTTGGCAGATAAATGGGCACCCTACGTGTCCTAGTGGTTAAGACGCTGGGCTGTTGATGGTTCAAACTGTAGGTCTAAGGTGGTCATTCCACATAATAAAAGAAAGTGGTTGGCAGATAAATGGGTACCCTACGTGTCCTAGTGGTTAAGACGCGGGGCTGTTGATGGTTCAAACTGTAGGTCTAAGGTGGTCATTACACATAATAAAAGAAAGTGGTTGGCAGATAAATGGGCACCCTACGTGTCCTAGATATATATATATATATATATATATATATGGGATGAAATTCACAATAAAACGTGAAATGAATGAATGCTGAAACAAGGAGTGAGGCGAGGTTTTGCTTGGTTTGACTCGTAGAAAGGTAAGATATGGCCGACCGATTTTGGCAGATTCTCGGAAATCTTTTCCTCTATCGGATTATGTTTTGGGTATTTCCAACTTTCTTCGTCTCTTTAAATTTCGTTTTTCAATTTTCTTCGCAGGGAATTGAAAAACGAAATTTAAAGAGACGAAGAAAGTTGGAAATATTTTAGAGATCTGGATTTAAAGCTTTTGTTAATGAAGAATATTAAATATACTCGTATTTATAGTAAATATTGATGTAGTCTTATGATAATACAATAACTAAAATTTTAGTTATCTCATTCACATGAATTGGAACTCTTTATTCACGTTTTATTTATTGATTGGTGCATAATTAGTTGGGTTTCCCTTATAAAAATCGTCTAACGATTTATTTATTGGGTAACTTTACTAATTCTATTAACGCGTAATGAAAGAGGCGCTTGTGTTATTTTATACGGTTGAATCTTGTATAACCATATATTGTGGTATTTTATATGATTCATTAGCTTATTATATATACAAGGGAATAACAGCCGTTATATATGTGTTACACGATTAATGGGCACATGGCGCTATCTGGAATTACGGTAACTATGTTATTTTGTTCATCAAATAACATAGTTTACCGTAAAATGAAGTTTTCTATTATGACGTTTTCGAAGGTAAACTATGTTATTTGTTTCCAATGAATTCAAATTTGCTTCTAAACTAAAATTAAATGTTATAAAATAAATAATATATATATATATATATATATATATATATATATATATATATTGGGGGGGAAGATCTCTAGCCCGTTCTTCGACCCGAACCCGTTTCATTGTAGAAATAATAATAATAATAATAATGATGTGCAATCGATTAATGGGACACATGGCGCTATCTGGCAACTCAGCCAGAATAGAGGATTATAAAAGATCGCGAAGTTGATGAAGAACCATTCCCCCCTCGGCTCCGGCCGAGTAAGGAGCTCTGCTCCTTCTATTTCATGCCCTTTGGTAAACCCCATAGTGGCCTCTTAGGTTAGGGAAACGAAAATAAATTGGGGGAGAACTCCACTCTGTCCTTCAGGTGTCTCTCTCCCTCCTTCAGCTCTCTCTCTCTCTCTCCTTCAGGCGCTCTCTCTCTCTCTCCTGCATGTTTGCCTCCAGCATGTGTACTCCTGCATGTGTACATCCAGCATGTGTACCTACTGCATGTGTACCTACTGCATGTGTACCTCCTGCATGTGTACTCCTGCATGTGCACCTATCCTCTCTCCTTCAGGCGTCTCTCCCTCCTACAGGCATCTCTCTCTCTTCTTCAGGCGTCTCTCCCTCCTACAGGCGTCTCTCCCTCCTACAGGCATCTCTCTCTTCTTCAGGCGTCTCTGGCTCAGCCAACTGGCTGATTAGGATAATAATGTATACAATGGAATACATGGCGTATCTGGCAACTCAGCCAACTGGCTGATTAGGAGCCTATAAAACAACGCCAGCCCGGCTGGAAGTCTCAGTGTGCACTTGGCTCCTGCCAGGTGAACACCTCTCCTCCTTTCTCTCCCCTCCTTCTTTCTCTTGGGGGATAACGCCGCCTCCAAGTTTCCCCCCCCCCCTTTCCCCCACCCCCTTTGCAACACCCCCCTTTGCAACATCCCCTTTGCAACATCCCATACTACTGACGTTTAAACGAAAATATTACGACTTAACCTTACGTGAAATCCCTTGTTGCACAGATTCACTGTAACATATATACACACACTCGTGTGTATATATATATATATATATATATATATATATATATATATATATATATATATTTCAATGGCTATAGAAACCAACTTCATTAAATAAATTGGAATGTCACTTCAGACGTGAGTAACGTAATTAATATGTACGATAGTTTTAAAATTGTAATTCACATTTGTAGAAGATGCTAAATTCGTGCGGAAAAGAATGAGAGAGTATACTTTAATGATGAGCCTCCGTGGTTAATTTATGAAATAACACGACTCGTTAGAGATAGAAATAGCGTCCATAAAAGGTGCAATCGCGAAAACTCACATACAAGTTTTATTCCGTATGTCACTAAGAAAGCGTATTGAAAGCGAAGTTAAAAAAGCAAAGCGTCAATATGAGTTACTTCTTGCAAACGGGAACCGAAGAAGTTTTATGCGTATGTTAACGATAAAAATCCAGGTAGGGATTAGGGGTTAGATATTTAAATGCCAGTGGAAGTTTAATTAGCGATCGGAAACAACAGTGAACGACAAATTTTTACTTTTATTCTGTCTCGGCAACAAAGCTGGTCTATATGAAGTCGACGCTGCTGCTGCTGCTGATTCCAAAAATGTTATTCATTTTGGCGTATCACGCATAGTTTCCATGAAATCTTAAAAAATATTATACAGTTATTGTATGTAATACTCGTATGTATAATATTGTATATTGGATATAATTAATTAAATATTATACAAAATATTAAAAAAATATTAACATCATACATATTATAAGAGTAGCGATACAACGACGTAATCAGACAAAACATCACATGTGGTCAGAGTTGAGAGATAATAAAATAAATGAACAGCTTTTACTACAAAAATTGAATATTTTTTCCATAAGAAAAAAAATTGAAATTTCTCAAAGTATACGTGATAGGAAAATAATAAGACCACTTTTGTAATCAGCGTTAAAAACTGATAATGACGTAAAACTTTTCCCGAGACAAAGTCACTGTTGAATAGTGCAATCAGCAACGATATTAAATGATTACTTGGTTCAAGTGTTCACCATAGAAAATGTATCGATCATACTAGAAGCACAATCTACGTTTAATCTTAATGATGAATTAATGTTAACTGATATAACTGTATGAAGAGGAGGTTTTGCGTTACATAAATAAATTAAAATTAGTAAATCGCCAGGTCCTGATTTGTTTCATCTTAAGCATTTGAAGGAATTGAAAAACAAATAATACTTCTCGTTAAGCTTTTTAATAAAATATCAGAGGAGGAAATTGTATCGTCTGACTTTAAGTTGGCAAATGTCACTCCAATATTTTAAAAATCCTAAAAAAAATCTCGCGGATAATTACAGGCCGATTAACTTAACTTCGAGTGTGGGTAAACTTTTAAAATCAATAATACATCATAAAATAGTTGATCATCTTCAAAGTTATAGTCTGATTAGAAACAGTCAACACAGTTTCCGTGGACAACGTTCGTGTCTAACCAATTTTTATTAGAACTTTTTCACATTATATTTAAGATGAACATAGAACGGTGGTTGTTGTGTATTTAGACTCGGGACTCTGTGTTGGGGCCAATCTTATTCCTTGTTTTACTAATTGATCACAATATTAACTTGATTAGTAAAATTTCGAAATTCGTGTACGGTACGAAACTCGGCGGTAAAGCGTATAGTAGACTCTATAGAGATTAACATTGTTTAATCTCCTTCGCAACATTTAAGCTCATATAACAGAGAGGACCTACAGCTTTACATGGGATCCGAACCACTAGTCCGCTACATAGTCTGGACGCTGAGGACGGTCTCCCATCCAACTACTGTCCTACCCAATGTCGCTTAACTTCGCTGATTAACGGGAAGTGATGTTACGACATTGGTTACGACGTAGCCTGACTTAGATAGAAAGGCATTACGAAATGACCTCAATAAAGTCGTTGATTGGTCCGATAAATGGCAGATGAAATTTAATGTAGATGAATGCAAAGTAATGCACATTGGCTCTCGAAATAGAGAGTTTAGTATGGCAGATAAAAACCTTATTTCAGTGACGGAGAAAGAGAGAGGTTTTATAGTTACGAAAGACTTAAAGTTTTCAAAGCAATGCGTTGAAGTCAGTAAGAAAGATAATTAAGTGTTAGGTTTTATATCCCGAAATTTTGAGTACGAATCTAAAGACATCATATTACCTTCATACAAGTCCTAAGTTCGATCACATTTAGAGTACGGCATGCAGTTTTGATCTCCGTATATGAGGAAAGGTATAAAAACTATTAAAAGAATTCAGAGAAGACCGACCAAGCTTATACCTCACCTTTGTAATAAAAGCTACGAATAAAAATGAGCAGAATCTGTATTCACAAGAAAAGAGAGAGCGGAGAGGTTAACCTATTGAAGCTTTAAAGATATTAACTAGATTTGTTAATGTAAACTTCGAACACTTTTTTTTTTTAAATTAGATAATGAGAACTAACCCGGAAAAATGAATTTAAATTTAGGGGTAGAAAGTTTAACATCGTAAAACATTTTTATAATATCACTAATTTTTTGAAGAGACGCCCGCCGCAGTATATTGATCAACATGTTTAAAAATAGATGAGATAGATAATTTTCGGAAATAGAGTTCTGATCCGTAGTTGAACTTGAGAGAGAGAGTTACAAGGACAAGAAGTACCTCAAAAGGCCTTGCGGCCCATACCGAGGAGGTACCAATGGCAACGGGTGCCAGGGAAAAATTCCTACACATTGTCACAGCTAGCTTCTCGAACAGCCACCCTAGAAGACAGTAACACATCCTCAAATAGTGTGCAAGATTCGGTCTAACCTTTTCTTGAACTGATCCACAGAGGAACTGTTCACAACTTCTGAAGGTAGCCTGTTCCACGTGTCACCGATCTTATTGGTAAAGTAATTTCCACACATTAGTGCTAAACCGTTTCAAATCCAACTTCCAACCATTGTTGAGAGTTATCATTTAAACTAAACATGATTCTAAAACCGACATCGTCGAACCCGTGTAAGAGCTTGAAAACCTCGATGAGTTGACCGTGCAACTTCCGAGTTTCCAGCGAAAACAAATTTAGGGCGCGTAAGCGTCGATTGTTGCCCATATGCCTAACGGAAGAGATTAACTTTGTGGCCCTCGCCTGCACTCGCTCCAGCCTCTCAATATCTTTCCTGAGGGTGGGCGACCAGAACTGCACAGCATACTCCAGGTGCGGTCGAACCAGGGAATTGTACAGAGAGAGCACAATCTCCTTGTTCCGAAATCGAAATTGCCTCCTCAAAAATCCAACAGCTTTTAGGTTTTCTTTTCCACCTTTACGCACTGTTTAGTAAACTTAAGGTCGCTGCTAATTAGCACACCCAAGTCCTTTTCTAAATCAGTGGCCCGATATTACTTCCCAACATGGAGTAGTCCGACTTGGGATTGGCGTAGCCAATGTGTATGACCTTGCATTTACCCAAGTTAAACGGCATTTGCCATTTTTCGGACCCCACTCGTATCCTATGTATGTCCGCACGCAGTTGCTCGATCGCTTCGGGCATCCCAACATTGGCCCCAAGCTTGGTGTCATCAGCGAATTTGGCGGTCCTACTGACGATGTCAGCGTCGATATCATTTATGTAAATGATAAATAGCAGTGGCCCCAAAATGAAACCCTGATGACTCCCGCTAGTGACTGAGGCCCAACCCGAACTAGCCCCTTTAATTACAACCCTCTGACGCCTATTCTTCAGCGAGTTTCCAATCCAGCTACCTACTTCTCCATCGACACCCAGCGCGCGGACTTTGGCCATTAGCCGGCGGTGAGGTACTTATCAACAGCTTTCTGAAAGTCGAGAGAAAGTATATCAATCGCCCTACTCTTATCGTATTCACTCCACATGACGTGGAAAAACTCGAGCAGGTTGGTGAGACACGACCTATGCCGTCTAAACCCATGTTGAGAGTCCCCAAGCAACTTGTAGGAATCCAAATGATGAACGATCCTATTCGCTATTATCCCTTCTAATAATTTACCTACAACCGAAGTGAGACTGATGGGATGATAGTTCAGTGGACTTTCGTGATCCCCTTTCTTAAAGATAGGGGTCATGTTGGCTTCCCTCCAGGCACCAGGCACCTGGCCCGTCTCCAACGATTTGTTGAAGACTGTAGCCAGGTGGGGAGCCACCTGGTCGCGCACTTCCTGCAAGATTCTGGGGAGGAACTGGTCCGACCCAGGAGCTTTAAACGCGTTCAGTTTGTCTATTTTATCGGCAACGCCTGTCACGGTACACCGAACACTATCCAGGCGAGCACCGTCGTGCCTGACGCCTGGCTTGGGGATGACGCGGGTGTCCTCCCTGGTGAACACTCCCGCAAAGTACTCATTCAGCACATTAGCCATGTCCACGTCGGAGGTCCGCAGTGCGCCGCTGGGGTCCTTTAACGGGCCTATCATGCTTCTAATGGGCTTTCTACTATTAACATAACTGAAGAATTCCTTAAGTTTCCCCCTTGCAGAGGCTTGCCACCTGAAGTTCTTCGTTACGTTTGGCTAGCCTAACCTTCGCCTTCACTTCCCTGCACACGCGGATATACGCCTCAGTATTCTCGTGGGAACGATTGTCCTTCGCCTTCCAATACGCAGCTTTCCTATTTCGGATAGTCGAAGCGATGTCACGACTGATCCACTTAGGCTGCGTTGAAGCAGGGGTGACCGGTTTTGAGGGTATGGCAGCAGACTGCAGCACCATAAACTGGTCCCGGAATGCGCTCCACACTCCCTCAACATCGCCACCGACCTCTACCCCCCATTTCACCTACGCTTACCCAGAAGCCAACAAAATCTGCCCGCCGTAGATCGAGCTTACTGCCTCTCGAGTTACTACGCCTCGCCCGAGGGACGCGCGCACAAACCTAATCAGATCGTGATCGCTCCCGCCCAACGATTCGTCAACGGTGAAGCCAGTGACGAGGTTGTCTTCGGTCGTGAATACTAAGTCTACAACACTTTCGCCTCGTGTGAGCCCATTGACCCACTGAGTGAGGAAGTTCTCATCAGCAAAGCCAACTAAGCCTCCTCCCGGCATCAGCAGTCCTGTCTTCCCACTTTATGCCGCGACAGTTGAAGTCTAAAACTACACGCACCCTGTCCCCTAGCAGGCTACGGAGTTCAGTGTACAGGGCTGTATCCTCGAGGAGGAGATGCGGAGGTCTGTACACCAAGATTAACCTATAGTTCGTCCCTCCCACGTTCAGATCGACGCCAAGCAGCTCCCGTTCCGATCGAACTGGCAGTCAACCGGACTCAACATGTCCCTCACATATGTTAGTACCCCTCCCCATGGGTGCGATCCTTGTAAAACATTCTATACCCTGGAATCTCGAACTCCCCGACGTAGTCCCTACGATCAGTATGAATCCAGGACTCGGTGATAGCAATGATATCCTGGTATTCTGCTGCTACGCCCATAGCTCGCAAAACTTTTTCCTAATCGACCTAGCATTAAAAAGCACTGCACGGAGAGAGCCTTCCCTATTCTGACCACCCCCTAGCACGATCCGTTTCCGAACAGCCTGGGCTGTCGGGAGTTGAAGAGCCCCTCACCAACGAGGGTCAACTTCCGCATGAGCCTCAGCCCCCTCCAACCGGGGAAGAGGGTCACCCACTTGTACATGGACGCACCCTTCAGTTGAAGGTACGTCCGCCAGCGGCTGAAGATCATCTCCCCCCGGTGGGGGCCCGTCATCAGTCCCCGGGCTTGACCTCACCATACGGTATAGGTGCCTGTCGAGCAGCGCGCCCAGCACACCTTTACCCTTGTCATTGAAGTGGACACCATCTCTCTGATAAAGGTCCCACCTACCCGAAAACGTGTCGAAGAGGTCAACAAACCTCACGCCCATTGGGACGCATAAGTCTTGCACCCTCTCGTTGATGCCATGACCTTACTGACGCTTGCTCACTGGCATTCATCCGCCTTTGAGGAACAGATCGTTGACAACGATCGCAGTCCTCCGACTAGCCACGCGCACCTCTAACTCCTTCCTTAAGTGCGCCGTTCCCCGCCCGGCTAAGCACCTTACCTCCCTCCTGTCCCGGTTTGCGTAAGCAAAGTACTTCTCCTGGCCCCTGATCTGCGAGTTTCCAATCAAACGGTGTCTTCCTCCTCCGCGCTCAGGAGATTAAAGCGGTTGGAGGTCCTGACAGCGGCAACCGGGGTCTCAGGCTTCGGCTTCGCAGCCTTCTTGCCCGAGACCTTTCGATACCCGTCGCCACCAGTAGACCCAGCCGCACTTGCACCCCCCGACACCCCCCCCCCCCCCCCGACCGGCTGCTACATCCTTCGGCTTCTTTGGGCCATCAGTTGGCCCCTTCCCACCCTTCTCTATCGGCCTCTTTGCGCCCTCCCCTCCCTCCACCTTGCGTCGCGGCTCCTTGCATTCCACGTGGGTCGCTGGCGATTCCCAACACTGGTTTTGCATCCCGCACCTCTACCTTTTCTCCGCGGTCTCGAACTCTATCCAGTCCGCCGCTGGACCGCCTTTCCAGGGCGGCTATCCTACCAATAAGCTCCAGGGTGGAGGGCGCAGCCGCGCCTCCAACAGCCGATCTGGACGACTCGAGCCGCCGGATCCTCTCCTCTAGCTTCTCGTACAACTGCAGGAGTTCGCGAAAGTGGCACATGCTGGAGTGGTTGATCTTCTCCAAGCAAGCCTCTTTGAAGTTCGTCACCCACTGGTTCACTCCGCACCTCGCCCACACAGCCTTCAGTTTCTGCGGTCCAGTCATTATAACTTATTTTTGTAACTCCGAATATACTGAATAAGATAAAGCGTTATAGCAACGAAAACTACCGAAAACTTTCTGACCAGTGCATAAAAATTGAGGGGTTGGTGAATTCTTCCCGCGCAAGCCGCATCCGCCTATCTGCCAGTGACGTTCATCCCTTCCAAAAGACTACACCTCTCGTTACTGCCGCACCGACCAAGGGTTTCCCCAGGCCCGGACAGTCTCAAACGTGTCGCAGCTACCAACTGACAAACACTCGCGACGCAGGCGTCACGGATTTCCCACCAGCAGCGACAGCGAGATGCAGCTCCTTACTAAGTCTTGCTAGCCACTCACAAACGGCCAGAATCTTGGAATCCAGTGTTCAAGGGATACCCCACTGGACCCAGCAGCTACGCCCGAGACTTTCCGCTTCTGCTGGCATGGCAGCCAGCTGGGCAGCAAAGCTCTCGCCTAAGAGCAGTACAACCAAGCACCAACGAACGGTCGCAGAGGGCTGGTCAGGCCATTACGCGTTAGGAATGGGCTTAACGGGGCACTAGCCACACTCCATTAATCGCGCCTCTACGCCTGGGACCCCTCCATCCCAGTCTCTCACGACCTACGAGCGTTAAATGATGTTATTTATAGAGGTTCCAAAGCCTCTCTTCCCACGCATGAGGTAGCAGTAGGGTCCTTATAGTAAAAGTAGAGAAGAAGACTTAATACTAAAAGAATAGAAATTTTTTTTTTTTACGCAGTCGGAGGAAAACATCCTTAACCTAAGCTAAAAGGACAGGATAGAGATCGGATAGGTTCCAAGTAACCCACGGGATTGTGCAACAGACTTCACCCGCCCTCCCGAAAACTGGATTGGTCCGCGGCTGCTATTCGACGCAATGCTATTGCCCCTTGTTCACAGCAGACCTGTTGGTAGCAGGTTCCCATTATCCGCCAAGTATGGATGCGCTCTGTAGCAGCCCAGTAACTGGAGAGAGAGGGAGAACCGTAGATGTGAGATGTGTCCCTGTACATTTTCCTACTTTACTACCTTCTTTGGCTACTCTAGAGTGAATCCTCGGGTCTTTGATTATAACTTTATATATATATATATATATATATATAATGTGTGTGTGTACACACACACACACACACACACACACACACACACACACACACACACACACACACACACACACACACACGAGAGAGTGTGTTTTTATGAAGGTTATTTTGTATTTCCAACTTTGTCTGTTGGTCGTCGTGCATTTGTATAATAGCGTAATAAAAAGCGATATTTTATGATAATAGGTACTGAATGCTTCACATAATAGGTTTCCCTCCCTCCTGGTCGGTTCAAACTGCAATGATCGGTAACAAATCCAATCATTTCTTAAGAATTTGTGTTTATCTGCGTTGTAACGCTAAATAAATGCCAGTATTTGTGCCCACTTATTATGCGCATCTACGTGTTTTATTTCCTTCGGTTTTATAGCACTTGTTTATTAAACCTTTGTGTAGTTTTTGCAATTCAAGCCGAAGGTATCAACCCAATAAATGTCATTCCCATTTCATTCCGCGTCTAAGAGAGAGAGAGAGTGAGTCTCGCAGGAGGCAATTCCCAAACCGATGTGTTCCCATTTCGTGCCATTCTCGTCCTCATTATCCTTTGGCTTTCCCACTTTGGTCCAGGTTAGATCAGGTTGAGTTAGGTTAGGAAATATTAATGAGAATGGGAGTGACATTTTCTCAAATGATGAACACACTTCTTAAATGTGGATTTCCCACTGTGAATTCTCACTTATAGACTGGGAATGGGAACGGGAATGACAACGAGTTGGAAGTAAACTTCCTACACGTGACCAAGACTACACCCAAAACTTGGAGTATTTCACTTAGATTAGTGAGGTACTCACGAGTTTTGTAATCTTGGTCATCTGTGGAAGGAACAGCAACCTAGGGTAACACGCTTGTACACACACACACACACACACACATTATATATATATATATATATATATATATATATATATAACTGCAAACACGCAGTATAATTAACGTAAAGAACGACGCTTTGTATAGGAGAAATTATCCGCGCAAGATGAGAGCGAAAGAACGAAAATGAAAAATGAGGTACCCACCCGGGAATCGAACCCGGGATCTTCCGATTGCCGGTCAGATATGATAACCACTACACCATAGGCCTCACCCAAACAAATGTCGTAATTCCTCTACATACGCGCAGAAACCAATGCCCCAAAGGGGCACCTCCCGCATGCCGTAACATTTCTACATTATAATGTATAAATGTTACGGCATGCGGGAGGTGCCCCTTTGGGGCATTGGTTTCTGCGCGTATGTAGAGGAATTACGACATTTGTTTGGGTGAGGCCTGTGGTGTAGTGGTTATCATATCTGACCGGCAATCGGAAGATCCCGGGTTCGATTCCCGGGTGGGTACCTCATTTTTTCATTTGTTTCGTTCTTTCGCTCTCATCTTGCGCGGATAATTCTCCTATACAAAGCGTCGTTCTTTACGTACACATATATATATATATATATATATATATATGTGTGTAAGTAAATAATTGGATTGTAGCATTCATTGTGATACAATCTTGTAAATTCGGATTGGAAGTTCGATGCTTTTAACTCTGATGTTACTTCAAGTTGTAAAAGCAAAACCTATTTTCTACTGAACATTTCGAGACACATCGTTGCTGTATTTCCTTAATCTTTTTAGCGAATGGTCAGATATATATTACAGAAACTACGGTGTAAATGGGCATTTCCGAAATTACATCCTCATTGATGAAACTTCCAATGAAACAGTGATTATAGTCCGTTACTTATTAAGTGACCTTTAAAAAAACCTTTCGTTGATATCACAATGCCGAACCAAAAAGCTAAATTGAATTAACTCTATTAAAAAGACTTTTTCGGAAAGTTTTGAAATTTGGAACCTCGAAAAGAGTCAAGTTTTTTATTATGAGGAATGAGCCTCATTTTCAGTTCTTATTCGTGAATATTAAAGAAGAATTTGCGGTGTATATATATATATATATATATATTTATCCGACAAGGCCATGCTAACTTGTGAAGTCCCACAATGATCTATTCTTGGCCCATTACTATTGCTAATTCAATACGCAGATGATATCACACTTACTTCTTCCCATCATAACTCAGACTTTCTGATTAATGAAACGAACGGGTAATTGGAGAATGTATATATCAGGTTGTAACATAAATTCTGCTCGATTTGAAAACGGACGATAGATAATAGAATAACTTCAATAATATATATATATATATATATATATATATATATATATATATAAATAAATAAAATTGTTTGCAGTTTGTGTTTGAAAATTTATATTAAAATGATTAGTGAAGAAAAATTTGAAGCAAATACTTGCAACTATTTGCAACTTGCAACAACGTATTATTGTTATATCTTGCAGATTTTTTATTTGATTTGCACTTACGACCTATTATATATATATATATATATATATATATATATATATATATATATATATATATATATATATCCTATGCAGTGTTTCTTTATTTAGTCGTCGTCTTCTCGTTCAGAGATCTTTTCCTTATCCTGAAAAGCGTATTTGAGTCACGGTTATTTTTTTTTTGTTCGTTTCATCCTTTTGGTGGAATATTTCTTTGGGTCGATTCAGTTCAGTTTTCAGCGGCGGAATAAATGAAGAGGATTTTTCGTCCTTTTTTTTCCAAAGCAAACGAAAAACCTCTGCGGATTATTCCGATTTGGATTTTGTATTGAAGTCATGAAACCCAGACATTCCATCCAATTATCGTTCCATTTTTTGTTGTATTGTCAACTTTATTTAAAGTATTTGAAAAAAGTCGCGTACAATAAACTTACTACATTCTTAATCAAATACGATATTTTAACTAAAACACAATTTAGGTCTAGAGGTAGATATACGAGGGAAGATGCCATAAACGTGCTATTAGGAAATCTGTATCAGAACTTAAACAGCGAAAAATACACTGCCTTGATCTTCCTCGATTTGTCGAAAGCATTTGATACACTTTCGCGTGAAATCTTGTTGAATAAACTTCAGATATACGGAATAAGAGGAAATATCCTCGATTGGTTTAAATCATATGTCAAATCTTCATCAGTACATCAGATTAAAAGATAATTTATCCGACAAGGCCATGCTAACTTGTAAAGTCCCACAATGATCTATTCTTGGCCCATTACTATTGCTAATTCAATACGCAGATGATATCACACTTACTTCTTCCCATCATAACTCAGACTTTCTGATTAATGAAACGAACGGGTAATTGGAGAATGTATATATCAGGTTGTAACATAAATTCTGCTCGATTTGAAAACGGACGATAGATAATAGAATAACTTCAAGATAATGTGAAATAGTTTTAGAAACGTTGCAAAATACACGCGGCCACAGGTTCGCACAGGTTTTATCACGATACAGAATGATACAGAATGACTTAGGCTAGTGTAAGATTGGGCTAATGAATATTTTCTCTGGTGTTTTTCATACAGTTACAACGCCACCCATACGATATTACAGTAATTGAAAAAACATGGAGCCCACGAAAGAGCATATTCGACATGTGATGTTGTATGAGGTCCATAAAGGATCTAACGCTAGTGAATCCGCAAAAAACATTCAGAGAGTATGGAAATGATGTGAGCGAATGGATGTGTAGGAGATGGTTTGAGAAGTTCAGAAATGGAGAATTCAGTCTGAAAGATTAATTATCAACGAACAGGACGACCAAATGAGTTAGATGAAGAGTTGCTGAAAGCAACAGTAGAGGAAAACCCAACGATAACTGTAAGAGAACTCGGCCTGCAACTCGGCGTTAGCCATATGACCATTCATCGTCATTTGAAGCTGTTAGGAAAAGAAGTGAAGGTCGAAAAATGGGTCCCGCATGATTTGTCACAAGCGAATCTTCAACATCGAACCGATATGTGCACATCACTACATTCTCGGCAACTGCAGGCACCGTTTTTGAATCGGATCGTCACTGGGGATGAAAAATGGGTCCTCTATAGCAATATTAAGCGTCGACATCAGTGGCTAAGCCGTGAAATAAAGCCTGAACCTCAGCCAAGGAATGGACCCCATACAAAGAAAATTTTGTTATGCGTTTGGTGGGATATGCGAAGAATTATTCATTTTGAGCTTCTACCAGATAACCAAACAATCACAGCTGAAGTCTACTGCCAACAGCTCCAACGATTGAAGATGGCATTACAAGAAAAACGTCCTGCATTAATTAATCGCAGTGGTGTTCTATTCCACCAGGATAACGCGCGCCCTCACACTGCTCGAATCACCACTGCCCAGTTGGAGGCATTTGGTTGGGAAAAAATGCCTCATCCACCTTATTTTCCGGACATCGCACCTTCAGACTATCATTTATTCAGAAGTCTGCAACACCACCAAGATGGACAAAAGTTGCAATCCAGGGAAGCTATCGAAAATGAAGTGATCGCTTTTTTTTAACTCGAAACCAAGGGATTTCTTCGAACGTGGCATAAAAAACTTTTCTACAGGTGGGAGGAGGTTATAGAAAAAGAAGGGAATTATATTGATGATTAATTTGTCATTATGTCACTTAATTTTTGTTGTGAATAAACTAAAACTTCGAGCAAATTTGTCCTTATAAGTCCTTTAATTTTTGTTCTGAATGAACTAAAAAATCGAGCAGAATATATGTTACAACCTTATAAATGGATGGGTGCTAATAAACTTTGGATCACCTGAAGATCAGGGCCCCCAGCCTTCTTTAGTTAGCCCTTATAAGGCTAACTAACGAAAATATAACGACCTAATTTAACCAATCGTCAAGGGCGTACAGTTGACCTAACGATTGGTTAGGTTAGGTCGTGATATTTTCGTTAGTTAGCCTTATAAGGCTAACTAAAGAAGGCTGGGGGCCCTGATCTTCAGGTGATCCTAAACTTTTATTAAACCCGATAAAGTCATCTCGTATGATTATTACCAAAAAACATAATACAAACTGTCAAATAAAAAATTGGGACTACTACTCTTGCGAGGGTAAATGTGGTTAAAGTACTTGGCGTTAATTTACACTAAAAACTAAATTTCGAAAGTCATGTACAGTTTATCACATCTAAAATATCAAGACATCATACTATTTAAACTGTAAAAAACCCTCCTCAAAACGCACTTCTTACCCCATATTATTCCTTTATCAATCCACATTTATTATATTGCATTACAACATGGAGTAGCTCCGAGAAATATATATAAAACATCTTTTGGAACTAATTTATTAAAAATGTCTGCGAACTCTCTCGAATAATGACAACGAAGTCACACTTTCCAAATGTTCAAAGAGTTAAATATTTTAAAGCTAAATGATTTACACAAATTCAATGTTGCTGTCAATGTATTTAAAGTTATCAATAAAAATCAACATACGTCACTCATTCAAAGAACAATGAACCCCATCAAATACACCATCATTATAACGCCACACTGCTCGGAGATTTTATACACAAACCTAACTGTACAATGGAAATTGAAGGAAATGCACCTTGTTTTAAAGGAGCAGATGTATAGAATGCAATTCCCACGCGTATCAGGCAGGCTTCACTAAATGTACAGTATTTCGCAAATCACTGTAAAAGCGCTTTATTAGCTCCTGCTGATGTACAATTTCACTGCCATTTTTACCATACTAACGAAGTTCCCATTTTATAATCGACTATTTAAAATATGCTAATTTCATTAGGCATTTTCTCATAATTTATTAATTTTTATGTATTTTTTATTAAGCGTCGTTTATTTTCTTCTAAATATACAATAACTCTTTTAATTTAAAATTGTTTCATTTTGGAAACTTTATATTGTATTTATTATTATTATTATTTGTTGTTACTATTGCTATTACTTGCCACTCATTTTTTTTTATGTAATAAATAAACTAAATGTGCCATTAAATTTGCTTGAAAAACCTCCATGCTTCCGAGGGCATATTCAGATGAGATTACTGTGAATATATTAATGTCACCAAATATCTAATAATTAGTAAAACTCTGCCACTTGTATTCTTTTCTGAATTAAAGATTTAAAAATTTTTTTTTCTTAAATTTGAATTTCAGAAAAAAAATTTGATCACTCCGCTCGATACTCATTTTGAAATGCTTCGTTTAATGCCTTGTTTTGCGGCTTGTTTCATGTCGTACATTCTTTATGACCGTATCGTTTAAAAAGCCTCGTTTGATAACGTCACTCGATACCCATTTCATTATCCAGTTCGATTCCTCATTGCTGAATCCTTGTATATAGAAATGTGTTCATGATAACTTTTATTTGCTCGGACGGAAAAAATGCGTCATTAATAAAATAGGAAACTGCAAATAGCTTTAAACGTTGTAGATCGGCGGTTTCCAAACTATGGTACGCGAGCTACTGTTCGGTGCTGGTGCTATGTAAATATATTAAAAATATATCTTGGTGAACCGTAAAATGAAAACGAAGGTAAATTGAAAGTTTGTAACTTGGAGAAGTAAAAATAATGGTAATATATAGGTCTGTACTGAGGTATAATTTAGGATATGATGGTAGGGTAAATTTTCGATTGTGCTGTAGGTGGTATAGAAAATAAGTTCGGGAACTCCTACCCCTGTTGTAGTAAAAAAGGTGTTTGTAGAGTTCATTAAAAAGAAGGTGAATGTTGTTGGTGACGTTCATTAAAAGAAAAAAGAGGTAACTTTTTTGTGACGTTCATTAAAAAAAGGGGTGGATGATGTTTGTGACGTTCATTAAAAGAAAAAGTGACCACTTGCGTTCATCATGTAACGATTCTTATTTTTGTGATTCACTAACTCAAATGGTTTATCCTACGTTTGAATGGTTGCTTTAACTATCTGAAATAGTTATCGTATAATAAGTGGTTGCATGCCGTAACCTACATTTATAGTTAACATTAGCCTTATTTTTCTGTTTTTCATGTGCAGTTTACTCAGTGATTATCTAATTGCTTTAACGTTACTGTATATCGGGGGCGTAACTGGAGTAAAAAAGTTGTGGGGTGGGGACGAACATAATCCTATTGTTAGAAGCACTCATTATGTATGGGAGTAATTATAAAAGTTGGGGAAACAACTTTTATAATTACTCCCATAGATAATGAGTGCTTCTAACAATAGGATTGTGTTCGTCCCCCCCCCCCCACACACACACACTCCAGTTCACTACTGTATACTTTTTATACACGAGTAATTACATGAAATTGCGAATCCCTGGAGCAGAAGTAATTTAAAAAAAAAAAATTATTTACCAAATTCTACCTTCATTAAAAAAAAAAAAAAAAAAAAAACTGTGGGCACATGACATCCGCCCGTCGCCACCAACACACCAATTTTTTATTTTTTTTCTGTCGTTGCACCAAAATGACTAAAACCTAAATTTTAAAGGACGCCGTTTTGGGAGAGAGATGTCATCGAACCTGTAGATATACTTTCTTTATCAATCTATTGGCAGTGAACGTGTGTTTTAGCGTTTTCTCGTTTAATTATTGATATTTCAAAATGTCAGAGTGAAAAAGAGTCTTCTTCACTTTGTTCAAGAAATTTATTATTATTTATCAAAATGGAATGTTTCGTCGATCGTTGAATGAATTAGCAAATTGAGCAGAAAAGATATAATGATGAATAAGTGCCTCATAGAATCGCAATCACTCAATATATATTTTTAATGAGAGCCCAGTAAAGCCTGAAACTTACGGGTCAAATTAAATAAAAAGGAGTATCGAGAATTCGTTTAACATTTGCATGTTCTACTTCAAAAATGTGATATACTGTATATATATATATATATATATATATATATATATATATATATATATATATATATATATATATACTGTGTATATATATGTATATATATATATATATAAACGAAGATCATTCATTCATTCATTGACCAAACGAAGATGTGCGTGTATTTGGAATTGGTATTATTTTATATTTCATTACTTATCGGTTTTTTTTTATGATACTTTGTTGCCAAAGTAAGTACGCTTGAGGTATAGTTTCGGAAAAAAGTTCGTCTAGAAACGCAATTTCCGCAAAGAAAAATACTGAACCATTAATGATTCGATTTTGTTTTTGGAACTTTATTTACTGTCCCCCTCCCCCAAAAGAAAAAAAAATATCCAAAGAGAAACTATTGCAGTAGTAATTTTTTATGCGTTTTAGAAAGTTCGTTTCTAGGCGAACTTTTTTCCCAAAACTATATTGATCATATTCACTACAAAATTTTGTGAAAATGTCATTTGATTTCTTTTTAATTTTCTTCACAATGCCGTGAGTTCGCTTTGAGTTCCCTTTGAATTTGCGATAATCCCGCGAACAATTTTATTGACGGCATTTTAACTCAATATTTTTGACCAAATCATTTTTATGAATCGACTAAAGTTTGAGGTTCTCTCTCCTTTGTTTTATGTCGTAATCATCATCGTTGTAGACTTTTCCTAAAGTGTATTTAATATTTTATCGTCCATTCCAGTTTTTGGATTTTCTCGAAAATTACAAAAATTATTTTAAAAATAGAAGATAATTCATTTTTTATTTTTTTTATTTTTGCAGTTTCAGCTCAGATTTAGGGATTATATATAATTTTTAGGGGGGTTGGGTGGGGAAGGGGGCTCTCAGGTATATCAGAACATTTATATGCCATTCTAATTCGTGTAAGTTTGTGACAACAATTAATTTTAATGGAAAACATGTGCTTCAACTCGGTTGGTTCACCCGCATTGAGAGTTATCTGGTTTTTGTATTATAATTAAGTGTTTTCAGTGTACTGAACTACTATGTTCGCAGTTTAAATTCTCTTTAAATTTTCCTGATTTTCAATTTTCAGTGTAATTTATTCAGTTATTTGTCGAATAAGATTTTTTATGAATTAATCATTACTGTACTCTTCTTCTGCGGTACACACACACACACACACACACACACACACACACACACACACACACGTTTGGCTACCTTACAAAACCGCAACATTTTCACACTTTCACATTCAGTTCTATATCGCGACTTTTATTAACTCTAAAAACTTAATAAAATTAACCGAATTTAACTTTAATTATTTCCCCTTTTTTCATGATAAAAGATAGCATTTATAAAAATAAACCATCGCGATACCGCTAATGTCGTGATAGGCACGTTCGTGTCACGATTCGCTGTGTGTATCCTCAAGATTGTCGCGATTTCTTAGGGAAGGCAAGAACACACACATACACACAGCTGGAGATGTTAAATTTGATCTAAATTTATTTTAAACTATCATTTTTTCCCCTTCACAGAGTGTGTTACGAGAATTGGAAAGTAAAAAGCCTCAACTGGACGAATTGGTAGCGTCGGCAGACAGCCTCAAGGATGACGAAGCGCGAACGCAGCTCCACCAACAAGGTAAGGAACTAAAGTAACCAACATTTCGCTTACCATTCTGTTATCCAACCACATCTTCCTTCTCTACTTACGATTTCAGTCGTAAAATTAATTCTAAATATGATTATTATTATTATTATACGTTTTTCTTCAAGATACATACATTTATGCATATTTCACTACAAAACTATTACGGTATATATGTATATACTCGTATGTCGATGTGTTCATAGCTTAAATAGAAGGATGAAAATTCAACACTTTCACACACCACACACACACACACCACACATATATATATATATTAGTGGTGGACCGGATATCCGCATCGGCATCATTTTTAGTATCCGCATCCGCACTTCTGGCTGCGGATATTACCTCTAATAAATTATGCAATTTACAATTAAATTAGCTTATAAAGTAGCTTATAAGGCCCAGCCATGCACATTTCCTGTAAAGTATTAATTATTTATTAATGAACAAACAAATACAGTATATAAACCTGAAAATATAAATAGCTGGTAACGCAGAAAATTGAATGAAACTTGTTTCATTGAATTTTCTGTGGCTGAAACTCTTGAGAAAGTTATTATTTTTATCGTAATGAAAACATTAATTTTAATTCTTATGCATTGCCTGCCATAATAGTAATATGACGAAATTTGAAAAATTGTCATATATTCATAATTCTATATTATATTGATAGATTAACTAAATATCCACATCCGCATCCGCGGATATTGAAATTAAAGATCTGCATCCGCAGATGTTGAAAAAGTCACATCCGGTCCACCACAAATATATATATATATATACAGGGTGCAGCATAAGTCGCTTTACCAAATAATGAAATCACCTTGCGAAAAATAATATTTAGTATTTATTACAGAAATTGTTCAAAGTGTCCTCCATCATGTTCAGTACACACGTTACATCTTTGAACCACTGAAACAAAAATAGCACGAACAGTTCTTTGTTATTATTCAACGTCTCGAACTCTTGGCGTATCAGTCTTCATGTGATCGAAGTTTCGAGGTTTCTGGCCGTAGACTCTATCTTTAATTATACCCCACATTGAATAATCAATGTGATGTGATTATTCAGTGTGGGGTATAATCAAAGAGAGAATCTACGACCAGAAACCGTGAGACTTGATCACATGAAGACTTTGATATGCCAAGAGTTCGAGACGTTGAATAATAACAAAGAACTGTGTCGTGCTATTTATTGTTCCGTGGTTCAAAGATGTAACGTGTGTACTGAACATGATGGAGGACACTTTGAACAATTTCTGTAATAAATACTAAATATTACTTTTCGCAAGGTGATTTCATTGTTCTCGCTAAAGCAACTTATGCCGCACCCTGTATAATATATATATATATTATATATATATATATATATATATATATATATATATAATATGTAATTGTATGTGTAAGAAAGAAAACGTGTCTCGGTGATTTATTTAATGAACTTAATTGGTTCCTTATCCATCTTTGAGTTCCGTTATCCTTTATAATAGACCGGTTTATCTATCTTTTTAAAAACTGACTTCGAGGTAGATTTCACACTTGGAAGAAAATAAAAGAATTTATTTTACTGATAACAAGATTGGGAAATTGAACTCGTTCGAAATGTTTCGTTAATTGTAATGAAAATACAAGAGCGACTGTTGATAACACAGCTCAACAAAAAATTTTTTTTGTTTCGTTGCCAAGGAAATTCGTACGAATTTAGGGTATTTTGGGATTGCTGAATTCCAAAATGAAAGTAGTTTTTCCGATTTGGCTCTAGTTCTTGAGATAATGAATACCCTCAATTAATAGGAAACGTAACCATAACGCGTGCATATGGGAAACTACCAACATTCTAGATGGTGAGACACGCGAATATTCTTAGTGTTTACTCCGCGATCATTCTAGAATATTCCCCCTCCGTATATAAGTCATCGGCCACCCAACCAGTAGTCAGTTGACAGTTGGCAGTGGAGCGGTACGTGTGAAGATGGTAAACTTCTTGCTTGGGCAGCAAAGTGGATATACGAAGTACCCTTGTTTCATCTGTTTATGGGATAGTAGGGCAAGGCAAAATCATTGGAAAAAAGTGACATGGCCTTCAAGAGAAAACATGACTGTAGGTGCAGCGAACATCATTAACGAGCCTTTGGTTGACAGGGAAAAAATCATCCCACCACTTCATATCAAGCTGGGACTAATGAAACAATTTGTTAAGGCCTTGGACAAAGATGGCGATTGCTTCAAATACATTTGTAGATCGTTCCCTGGACTAAGTATGGAAAAACTAAAAGCTGGAATCTTTGATGGCCCTCAATCCGTACACTTATCAAGGATTCTAATTTCACAAAATTTATGAATGGTGTTGAAGCTTCTGCCTGGTGCAGTTATGTCTCAGTTGTCAAGAACTTCTTGGGTAACCAAAGCAGACAATTATGAAGAACTGGTGCAAAACATGCTCACAAACTTTGAAAAGTTGGGTACTAATATGAGCATAAAGGTACACTTTCTCCATAGCCACTTACACAGATTTCCAGATAATCTTGGTGATTTTAGCGAGGAACAAGGGGAGAGGTTTCATCAAGATATCAAGGTGATGGAGGAAAGGTATCAAGGCAGATGGGACAGACACATGATGGCAGGCTATTGCTGGAACCTCCAACGTGATTGTCCTGATAACCCACATAAAAGAGAATCGTACAAACAGAGATTTACTATACATTAATTGTAATTATGCGAATCAGCTTACTGTGTTTATCTGTTATTATACCGAATAAAATGCCATTATGTATTTCATGTGTTTACTTTTGTATGATTTGAGACAATTTCAATGCGATTTGTAAGTAGGCTCCGCCTGAACATTAATTTTTTTTGCATTTTTACGTGTTTCAATGGGGTACCAATTATCTCATAAATTAGAGCCAATCTAGCAAAACCGATGTCATATTCGGAATCAGCACCACAAAGTTACCCCAAAATCACTCTAATATGATTGGCAATAAAATGAGTGTTGACCAGTGTAATAAATGCTTACTACTGCGAGTGAAATGGCTGTTAATTTTACTAATATTATCGAAGCTTTGAGTTGTAACTTCGCAGCCTGGTTTTCGTTGATACTGTAATTGCATTGCGTTTAAATTGACGAGACATTTACATCGCATGCTGAATAAAAGTCATCTGTTTGGGGTAATTGAGATGACATTTAGTAATGAAATAGAGAGAGTACTTCCCATAGATTTCTTACGTATATTAATTTTATCTGTGCGTCTATTTCAGAAAAAAAAAAATTACGAAATAAACCAGAAAAGATCATATGGACGAAAGTCCACAAAATCCTGGATGATTTACCATTTTAAGGATTAATTTAAATTAAGTTAGATTATTACCAAAGGAAAGGCAATTTGTTGGATTTTTTTTATATATTGTGATGCAATTCGACCCAAGTTCATTTGGGTAGCACGACAAATGCTAATACTATGCTCTATCTCCACACAGAACTCGCTTAAGCATTTCTGGAGGAACAGTTTCAACTGTGGTGCGGATTTGATCTTTCAGTTCATACACAATTTGCACTTCCGACCACGTAGACAATATCTGTAAATTGTAAAAAAAAAAAAAAAATATCAATGCATTGCACTTCTCTTGGTGGTAGTCGAATTTGATGTAAGGTAATCGCTAAAACTGCTACGACATTTTAAAAACCATTCAGAACTTTGTGGACACCCTATTTATAAAAATATTACTGATAAATGCATAGATATTAATTCATAAAAGTAAACATATTAATTTGGTGCTTTTTATGGAAAAGTATCTGCCTGCACGATTTTGAAAACGGGAACTACCCTATAGTACAGGGTGTTCATAAATTCGCACGAGTGAATATGGTAACTAATTCACCATATACATTCGCGTGACTATAAATACCCTGTATTTTCGTACGAAACATTACTTTTTTTTTCCGTGGAGTTTCGCAAAAATTATAAATTGTTTTCCACATTTTGATTTCTTATCGTTCACGAGAATAGTCATTATGAGGTAAAATGACGTGGAACCTTCTTTGTCGTATGATTAATTTCATTATATTAAATTGATTTATTAAGTTTGTGTAAAAATCCGAAAGTGTTTGAGTCGGCGAAATTTCATTCATCACCTGATTGATAGTTCCACGTTCCTTTCCATTACAAAGAGGACGATGACGAGAAGAGACGCGAGCAGTAATTAAATAGTTTTTCCCTACTTTCTTTATCTCATTCAAGCCTTCGCTTTTATTTTTTCTCCTTGCTCCTTAAGTGCGCATCTCTCTCTCTCTCTCTCTCTCTCTCTCTCTCTCTCTCTCTTTTTCGCTGGAAACTCGGAGGCTGCGCGGTCAACTGATCGAAGTTTTCAAGCTCTTACGCGGGTTCAACGATGTCGATTTTAGAAGCATGTTTAGTTTAAATGATAACCCAACTGGCAACAATGGTTGGAAGTTGGATTTGAAACGGTTTAGGACTAGTGTGTGTGGGAATTACTTTACGTATAAGATCTGTGACACGTGGAACAGTTTACCTTCAGAAGCTGTGAACAGTTACTCTGTGGATCATTTTAAGAAAAGGTTAGACCAAATCTTGCACACTATTTGAGGGTGTAAAAATTTTTCCCTGGCACCCGTTGCCATTGGTACCTCCTCGGTATGGGCCGCATGGCTTTTTGAGGTACTTCTTTTCCTTGTAACTCTCTCTCTCTCTCCTCTCTCTCTCTCTCTCTCTCTCTCTCTCTCTCTCTCTCTCTCTCTCTCTCGGTGTCTCTGTGAGCAAGCTAAATATAGAGCTATTTATATATTCTCCACTTTCCTGTAAAATTTCCTTGGCTACTTTTCCAGGGTCAAGGTATTTTCTTCAACCTTTTCCGTACCTGCCTCTGGCAGGGAGGGAGCGGAGGGTGGGGAGAGAGCCTTCTACTTTTCTATCCAGTTTTCTACTACTGCTAGGATAGTTGAAAGAAAAATAAACACTCACAAATTTTCCATGGCACCCGTTGCCATTGGTACCTCCTCGGTATGGGCCGCAAGGCCTTTTGAGGTACTTCTTTTCCTTGTAACTCTCTCTCTCTCTCTCTCTCTCTCTCTCTCTCTCTCTCTCTCTGAACTTGTTTTCGCTTGAAACTCGGAGGCTGCGCGGTCAACTGATCGAGGTTTTCAAGATCTTACGCGGGTTCAACGATGTCGATTTTAGAAGTATGTTTAGTTTAAATGATAACCCAACTCGCAACAATGGTTGGAAGTTGGATTTGAAACGGTTTAGGACTAGTGTGTGTGGGAATTACTTTACGTATAAGATCTGTGACACATGGAACAGGTTACCTTCGGAAGTTGTGAACAGTTCCTCTGTGGATCAGTTCAAGAAAAGGGTAGACGAAATCTTGCACACTATTTGAGTGTGTAAAGACATTTAGGACCTCAGTCTGCGGAAATTTCTTTTCCTATAAAATAGTTAATATCTGGAACCAACTTCCCTCAGAGGTTGTTCCCAGTCAAAGTGTAAATGTGTTTAAAAATAGGCTAGACAAAGTACTGAATACTCTCATGTGAGCAAACTAAATATAGAGCTATTTATATATTCTCCACTTTCCTGTAAAATTTCCTTGGCTACTTTTCCAGGGTCAAGGTATTTTCTTCAACCTTTTTCCGTACCTGCCTCTGGCAGGGAGGGAGCGGAGGGTGGGGAGAGAGCCTTCTACTTTTCTATCCAGTTTTCTACTACTGCTAGGATAGTTGAAAGAAAAATAAACTTTTACAAAATTTTCCCTGGCACCCGTTGCCATTGGTACCTCCTCGGTATGGGCCGCAAGGCCTTTTGAGGTACTTCTTTTCCTTGTAACTCTCTCTCTCTCTCTCTCTCTCTCTCTCTCTCTCTCTCTCTCTCTCTCGGGATGCGCGTCATCCCATGTTCATGAGTTTGTTTTCGATGAGCTTTAAGCGCACCCCCAATTGGTGCTTGCGCTTGCCCACTTTGTTGCACGTCATTTTTTGACGCTCAAGAAATGGGTCCCGAAATAAATAAAACTCTTTTGGGGTGGGGGGTGGGGGTGGGGGGGGGTGAACAGTTTTTAGAAAAAGAATTTCCCTTTTTTTCACTAAAATAAAAAGTTGGAAGAAAGTCCGCTAATTTTCCTTACCTTTTTTGTTTTATATTAAAAGACCATTTGGTTTTTATGGTTATTGCATAGGCAAGGCTTCGATCAACATTGAATGGGTTCAAGTCGTGTTACGGAAAAGGGAAGGGTAAAATTAGTGAGGATTATTGCCGATTAGTGACGATTATTTAAGATTAGTGTTTTTCGTGCGAGTGAAGATTATCTGTCGTGAAACTTCGTTTGAACATTTTTTTTTTTTCCCTTAATCCGGTTATCTCCTTTCAGTAATCTTTTTTATCGGTATTGCAAATAAAGCGATAGCGGTTCTTGTATAGCTTTTTTTTTTGTAGTTGGTCGGGGTGGGGGGGGGAGGCGGTTACGTGTTTTTCCGTTCGGTTCATTTACTGAAATATTGTGTTTGTTTTTTTTGTTAGGCACGCATGAGAGCGCGTGGTTTTGGTCTTAACACAAAGTTCTCCTCACCAGGATTCGACCTCTTGAGTAGGAGTCGAGAGCGCTACCACCACACTAGAGTGAGGTAAAAGCTAATACAACTTGTCATATATTTAAATAACCGGAGATAACGCAACACTTTCGTGTCCAGAGGTATTGTACGTATTAACCCACGTGCCCTCGAGGTAATGACAGTATTTAATTAAAATGTCTGTGGCGTAACATTGGGTTGCCATAGTTGGTAGATGTTTCCTCGCTTATTAAAATAATATGACAGGTTGTGTTAGCTTTTACCTCGTACTGCGGTGGTAGCTCTCGCGACTATTACTCAAAAGTTCCCGGGTTCGAATCCTTGTGGGTGTAATTTTGCAATTTTATATAATATATATATATATATATATATATATATATATATATATATATATATATATATGTGTGTGTGCGCGTGCGCGCCTAAGTGGTGTAGTGGTTAGCGTCGCTGACTAAGAATCCATCGGCCCTGGGATTGAGACCCGGTGATGGCAGGCGGCGCGCAGCAAAACCCAGCTGTTCGTCCTTCCACGCAATAAAAAAAATTGGTTGGTAGATAAATGGATACCCTGGGTAGCCTAGTAGTTAAGACGCTGGGCTACTGGTGGGGCGTGGTTCGGATTTCACGTTAATCTGTAGGTCTAAGGTGGAGTGACAAGCTTGACCTTCCTCAGAACGAACAATTCGGGGGAAACAAACCAAGGTAACCAAGTTATATAAGTATTTGAAAGAATAGTTAGAGAAAATCTATGACTTCTTGGAGACAGTGGAGAGATTCAATGAGAACTAGCACGGATTCCGATCAGGAAAATCATGCCTGAAAACTACGATGTTATATACACGGCTTTTGCTGAAGCGTTCGACAAATGTGATCATGGTATAATAGCACATAAAATGAAACACATGGGAATAACAGGCAGTGGGAAAATGGATCTACAATTTCCTCAGAGAACGTCTACAGGTCGTAAAAATTCAAGGTATATCATCATCAGAATCGGAAGTACGTAGCTCAGTAGCACAAGGAACAAGAGTATTGGCTCTACTCCTATTCATTATCATACTAATATACATAGATAATGAAGTTACCAACAACAGTATAGTACCATTCTTTGAAGACGATACAAAGATCAGCAGAAAAATCGGCGATGCAAAAGAGGTGGAAGCCTTACAGAGGAACATTACCAAAATATACAAATAGTCAGAAGACAACAGCATGAAATTTAACAACGAGAAATTTCAGCTCTTGAGATATGGAAGAAATGAGGAAATTAAACAGACAGCATGTTATGCTTTGGATAGACAGAATATTCAGAGAAGCAAGGAAGCGATAGATTTGGGGGTTATAATGACCGATGATGCAAAATTCGAGAGACAAAACCAGATAAACAAAGCAAAAACAGTTACGGAACAGGTACTAAGAACCTTTAAAAGAAGGGACAAGAAAGTAATGATTCCCCTGCTGAAAACACTGATCATATCAAAACTTGAATACTGCTCAGTCTTGACGTCCCCATATAAAAAGGAAGAAACTAATAAACTCGGAGAAACTCGGGACATTTCACAGCTAAGATTGATGGCTGCAGAGAACTAAATCTAAATTTGTATTCCCTGGAAAGAAGAAGAAGAAGAAGAAGAAGAAGAGAGTACACAGTAATTCACATATGGACAATGAACGAAAAACTGGTACCGAACCTCAAACTAAGCCCAATTATTTTATCATCCAAAGAACAGTGGAAAATAGGAAAGGCAAAATGCGTAGTGTTCCCAAACTAAAAGCCAGACAAGGGACACCTTCAGCAATGAAGGAAAATAGCTTAGTTGTCAGGGGGACAAGACTTTTTAACCAGCTTCCAAAGGACATCAGAAACGTGACGGGAGTCAAAGTTGAAGTCTTCAAAAGAAGACTAGATGCCTGGCTCAGGATAGTTCCAAATGAATCGGGTGTACCTGACTATATGCAATAGAGAGCGCAAGAGAACAACTCGCTCCCCCACCAAGCCAGGTCTAGAGGCGGGGTCACCAGCTTGAACTTCGTTTGAAGAGAGACCAACACACGGAACCGCTACAAGGTTACGATGATATACAGTGCCCGCGAAAAGTATCCGATCACTCAAGAAAATACAATATTTTCCCTTGATATTCAGAGACACGTAATTCACTTTCTATTTGTTCTAGCGACATCTGGTAACTTTGAGGTTGCTCGCTGATATGAGAGCTATCCAACGCATTCTCAAATTAGTGTTCTGGTAGCCTTCGTTGTGGGTGGCTGTGTCTCAAATTTGTCAGATTTCACTGTTTGTGTAAATTTCTTGATTTTTTTTTTTTTTTCAGAAAGTGGTGTAAATAAAATTTATATATAATGTGTGCTAAAAAACAACTTAAGAGTGATTGTCGAGGTGCTATTGTTGCTTTGCATGCATGTGGGAAATCACAGAGACAGATAGCTAAGGAATTAAACATATCCCAAAGTACCGTTAATTTATGGGTTTCACGGGCTAAGAACAATGGTGGCCTAACCACGCCAGTCCCTAAAAAACGATCTGGCAGACCGAGAAAAACAAATTCGCGAACAGACAAACTTATGAAACGTTTAGTATTGAAAAACCCAACAATAACTGCGAAAGAAATAAAATTTAATATGAATAATTTGTTATCTGGTGTTTCTGAACGAACTATCCAGGAGCGGCTCCAAAAAGAACTCGGATTACCATCTCGCCAAGCTGCTAAGAAACCGTTCATTAATGAAAAAATGCGTAAAAAACGTGTCGCATTTTGTAAAAAATACATTCATTGGACTGTTGATGACTGGAAGAAGGTTTTATTTAGCGATGAGTCGACATTTTTGACATTCAGAAGTTGTCCAAAAAAGGTTCGCCGGCCTATTGGCTCAAATAGGATGGACCCTAAATACACCCTAAAGACAATGAAACACCCTCCAAGTGTGATGGTTTGGGGTTGTTTCGGTTACTATGGGCGTGGAAACTTATATTTTCTTCCGAAGAACACAACTATGAATGGTGCACGGTATTTAGCAATGCTACAGGATAAACTTCCAATGGCAATGGCAATCCAAAGGACAAAAACATACATGCATGATGGTGCACCATGTCACAGGGCCAAAATAGTGACAAAATGGATTACTGACAATAAATTTGATATTTTGGATTGGCCTGGTAATAGTCCAGATCTCAATCCGATAGAAAATCTGTGGCTAATAATAAAAAATAAGGTTGAATGCCACGACACTGGCTCAGTCGAAAAATTACAAGAGGCCATCAAAAAGGTATGGTGCAAGGAAATATCAGTGGAAGTTTGTCAAAACTTGATTAAATCCATGCCAAAACGTCTAGAACAAGTCATCCAAACCAAAGGACAGATGACAAAATACTAATATAAGGTTAGTATACATTTAAACATTGTTTTTTATGTAAAAAATACAAATTTCAAGGGTGATCGGATACTTTTCGCGGGCACTGTATATATATATATATATATATATATATATATATATATATATAAATAAAATCCATTTCGTAAGTTTGAACATTGATAAGGAAAAAATTCCATTTTGCCATCTTCCATAATGATAAAATAAAATTTTGTTGGTAAAAAGGAAAGCCATTTCTTTCCTATTGATTTTACGGTCATCAGCAAATGTTTATTCCGTTTTTATTCTCATCATCATCATGGAATAAATAAAAAGAATCCATTTGCAGATTCAACAACAATTGTAATCAAATAAAATTAGCATCCATATTTAATCGTGTGTAAAAAATATTTCTCTGAGTTTGTAATAAAGTATTGGTTTTATGTATTTGTTTGTGGAAGAAGGGAGAATGTGCGCGATACGGCGCGATCGTGAGATTCCGCGTGTGTATATATATATAGCTCGCGGGTTATTCGAAAAGTATTATAAACCGGCGAAAGAGTATTATAACTTGGAAAAGGATGGATTTGTTTTGGCTCTTTGCTATGGAGATGGAATTCGGACTCCAAACTGGACAACAAAGTTTGTCCCTGAAACACAGCAGCCACGAACCACTCCCAGCTCCCCTCACCCCTCCATCGGGTTCTTAGCCTGAAAGCAGCGCCGGCAGATTAGAAAGTCCAGAACGAAACAGAAGCTTCCATCAGCTAGTTTTAAAAGTTAGGAAATTTTGGCGGGAGGTTTTTGTTTTTAGGTTAAGGGGGGGGAGGGTTAGTGTTGGAGGGACAAACGTTATCCAATTCTGTCCGAATCCCATTAAAGAAATATCCATTTTTTTTATCGCGTTATAATATTTTTCGTATAATCCGATATATATATATATATATATATAGTTTTTTAATTAAATTTAAAAATTAAGGAAATTAAAAACCACCTTAATTATATGTTTTTTTTTAAATTTGTTTCGATACCTGTAAAAGTAAAAACCAAATATTTATCTTTGGTATTTATTGTGGGACACCCTGTCTATATACTCGTATATATATATATTATATATATATATATATTCATTCCTTTTCGCTTTCGATCTTATTTAAATGCGGTAATTGCGCTTGAATAACGTATTCATTAAGAGCGAGTTGCTTACATATTCAGAAAGAGAAAAAGAATCGAATTTGTCGGTGAAGTATTTATGACCATTTTTGTATGGGAATAATTTTTTTCTTTTATTCACATTCACTTTATTTGAGAGAGAGAGAGAGAGAGGTTAAAAACTGCTCATTTTGTTCTTTTATTTACGTTGTTAAATAAGCATTCGCCGCATATATCACTTAATAGATAGATAGATAGATAAATAAAACTCGCAAGAAGAGATTTAGTTAAAAGGATTTGATAGTAGTTCATTTGTTTTCAGTTTTAGAAAAGAAAAATACCCTATTCAGGTAATTGTGTATTGATTGGAAAAAGGGATGTTGATGTTATGTAAGGAGAGGACCATTTGTGATTTGATTTATCTCAAAAGGTGAAGAGCTTTCTCATAATTTCTATTATACTTCTCTTAAAATGTTTATAAGCACAAAACGTTTCTCTCTTTTAGCTCCCTACTCGCTTATATCATCCTTTACATCACGTTATATATACAGTATATATATATATATATATACACTCCTTCTCTACCTTTCGGTGTAGGTTCATCGAATTAAGGAGAGAAGTTGTTTCTATTTAATTAAAAGGCGTTATAAAAATGATGGTGAAGATTATTTTTGTTTTTACACTGAATTTTATGATGTTGCTTCAGGAAGCACCGCTTTCGCCCTTGTTGGGCGAAGTGAAATTTCTAATTCTATGAAATGGATGAGAATCGCTGTCGTGCAAGAGAGAAAATTTCGGATAAGTTATTCGTTGCATGCGGTTTCGGGTTACTTACCATCTTCACTCTTCTTCTTCTGCAGGAATTAATTCATTTGAGGAAGAAACGAGGCGGAAAAACAATATTCACAAACAGGAATTTATATATATATATATATATATATATATATATATATATATATATATATATATATGCAGGATGTTCAAAAAGAAACTCGACCCGAAACAAAGAAAAGGGTTAGGTCATAATGATATATGCATTCGCCAATGGGTTGCGTTTCTTTTTGAACACCCTGTGTGTGTGTGTATAAAGCGAAATTGGTTGGGGGTGGGTGGGTGGGGATTAATTTGTATATGCAATAAATGCGCGGTTATATACGCATATATATAATAATAATAATAGCCTTCTAACGGCATATATATTTTTTATCAGTTAAATATTTAATGACATGAAAACAACGAGATTTTCTGCGTGACTTTAAAATTAATAAATTCCTTTGTAAGGTTTATCCAAGCTCGCATTTCATTCGCTGCCATTTATTGGACAGTTATTTTAAAACAAGGATTTGAAAAGTAACCCCAAAAGTTCTCTAATAGTTTTTTAACCAATAGAAGAGATGTTTCGAAATTAAATCGTGTGATTGGATTTCTTAATCAAGAAGAGGAAAGGCGATCGGAGATTTAAATTTTAATCCGAGTAATTATTTCCCCTCTGAAGGGGTTTTGGCACCGTTTGAGTGCCACGCCCTCCCCGTTATCTAGCTGTGAACAGTGCCTGGAATGGCAACTCGTGATCGAGTGTACTGAGAAAATGGAAACTGCATTTTTTCTTATTTTATGGAACTTCATTGCATTGTTTGAAGTTGTTTTGGAATTGGCTTTTACGCGAAGAAGCTCATAAAATCGTCTTACAAGAATTTATGCTGTAATTTGTCTCGAAGTTTTCACCGTTTCGACGATTTAAGAAGACTTTAAAATTGGCAGTCTATAAGTTCTATTTGCATTTTTAAGCTTTGGCGTTATAAAGGTTGAACTCCAACTTGCTTGTAATGTCTTTAAATTGTTCCAGTGTTTCAATAAATATTCACTTCGCGAGATGCAATAGACTGACTGTCTATCTGTTTGTTTGTTTGCCTGTCTGAAGAGCGAATTTGCTCCCGTAATTCGACGTTGCGAAATGTAATTTAAGTTAATTTAACTTAATTTTAAGGTTTTGTTGAATGTACCTAAAGACTCCACATAAAATAACTGATGTTTAAAATATAGTTCTTGCGAGTCCGCGATAACAAGTAGAGAAAATGGAGGAACAAAGTCAATTTGCACAAGGTCAATCTGAATACGTAATGTCGATGTGCGAAAGGTCGAAACTACAACTTATAAACATATATAAGATCGAATGGTTCGACTTCATACAGGGCTATTTAATTCATGTCAAGTTAGTTTAGGTTAAGTTATGACCGGTTAGGTTAGGTCATAAAATTCGAACTGTAAATCTAGGTCAGTCATATTTAGTTAAAATATAAAGCTAACTTTTTATTTAAATCTTAAGCTCATACACCTGCATAAGAGTGAATTTGAATAATGTCACTTTGCATAAGGTCGAACGTCGTCGAGATTACAAAATTTGAATTTGTTAGTGTTATCCCTCTATTTACCTCTGATAAACATCCGTTATGAATGAATATTTTGAGTCCTTCCTGAACTTCGTTAGTGATAATTAGCCCCCTTACAAAACGGATGGGTAGATCGAATTTTTTCCCCTCGTCCATTAAATTACATAATTTTAATATGCGAGACAAGGTCATGAAATTATTTAAGTAGGTAAACTTCATTAAGATCAGAAGCAAAGTGTGAAAAGTGATGTTCTTTTAAACTTGAATATATTGTCGAAAATGAACGCAAAGGCCAAGCGTACAAAAAGCATCATTGTACATATTATGTGTCTAACTGAAACGGAAGAAAATTCAACCATAGACGCAGTTCACATGAAAACTGGAAACTGAGAATCTGAAAAGAAAATTTTCATAAAAGCGGGAAATGATTAGTGTCGCCGAAGACAGAAAACTGCAATATAATGAAAAACTAGTATAGGTAAATAATAAATCTTAGCCGTTTTTCCGATCATTTGCAAGATGTTTTTTCAGGATTTTTATCACATTTTTAAATGGCTATATTTCTTCTTTTTTTTTTTAAAAGAAAACGTTACATTTAGCTCGATTTGTCCAAAAAGAGAACTGTAGAATCTGGTTTGTTAGTTGCAGTGTCGTATCCATATTTTTATCATTACGTCATCGATAGTTTTCATGGTACTCGAAGAAGTCATCTCGTATAACAAGCGCTGCATGCGGTGTGGCGTCGCGTTTGTTTGCTGCGATATTCGTTAAATCAAACGTCAATTCGAGAATTCTGAAATAGATGTCGATGATCTGTAGAGTCCCATAAACCTGAAGTGGATAAGCGAAACATTGCAAATTTGTGTGACCACTCCTCCGAGGTGGTTTGCCCAAAATCTTGAAATCCTTAAAAATAAAAAAATAAAACCCTCTTACAACAAGCTTTACGCTCTTTCGATAGTATATGAATATAGAATGTTTGAGGTAATTTATCTTCCCCGTAAAATATAAGGTCACATAACGGAAGGGACCAACAGCTTTTCATAAGATCCGAACTACTGTCTCTCACCGAGGGAGGGAAAACCGAGAGAAACACGTTAATCACTGAAATTTGAAGTCCGGGCCGGACCTTGAGCTCAGGACCATTAGATTAACAGACAGGCGTTCAACCACTAGACAAAGAAGTAAACGCCTATTGTAAAAAGTAAGTTAGTTTTATCAGACAATCACCGTCATTATTCTACCACAGATTACTTAGGAAAAAACGTATGTAACGTACGTCTTATAGATTCGTGGTTTAGTGGTATACATGCAGTCATGTGACGCCAACGTTATGAGTAATCCATGAATCATCGTCATGCAATGTTTATGTTGCGACTCACCAAAATAGCAAGAATTTGCAGGGTGTGCTGGAATCCAATTTATACAGTTGCCACATACAGTATTAGTTTGGGAGGGAGCAGTAACTTTTATTGAAAAAGAACGTCGTATGTGAATTACGTTTGTAGTAATTGTGTATGAAAATTGAAGTTTGTAAAACGTTGCTAAATTGTTGAATTATATTTTTTGTTACAGAATTCTTTAAATGTCACTCCAACTGAAACTGGTTCGATTTTATTTTAAGGGAATCCATTTCACTTATATATTCATGCTTTCTAATGCTATTGTTTTGATTACTCGCGTACTTAGAAGCAATCCAATTCTCTCTCATTCAATCCAATTCTCTTTCATGCACTAAAATTTTTATGATGTATGTCTGTTATTTCATCTATCTATCTATCTATTCATGTGAATGCTGTTGTATGCGCACATGCATATAAATAGAATAATTATACTCCTCTCTTTACCCACATAAAAAATTATGCGATTTTATTTTGCGCACACCAGAACGCGCGCTAATTATTTGGGTAAAATGCGTAAATCATTCCGTCCCGGCCATTGTCTCGTTTCGAAACGGAGCTTGTTAAAAATAAAACGTTTCCTGCCTCGATGCCGGAACGAAGAAAACAATTCAAATTTTAGAGAAAAGGAAACAATAATTTGTTTCCTTTTTCTTTGTCCTTCATTTAGGAAAATCTTTAGGAAAGGAAATTGAAGTTCCCCCTTTTTTCTCTCTCTCATTTTTGCGATTTTTTTATCAGGTTTTTTATGCGTATTTGCTGTAGTAATATCGTTCCAATTTTTCCATATTGATCCGCTTTTTCAGGCGTATAAATATTGGATTATATATATATATTATATATATATATATATATATATATATATATATATATACAGGGTGTCCCGTAAGTCTGGACCCATAGGGAAAAATAATAAAATTACAAAATAGTCCAAAAATTTATTACATAATCTGTTCAAAGTGTCCGCCGTTGTGTCGCACACATAGTTGAAGACGTAATCTCCACTGCGACAGCACTTTCTGAATCACAGTCGCAGAAATTTCTTGACACGCCTCCACAATGCGTGCTTTAAGGTGGAAAATGTTCTGAAGTTTGACCTCGTACACTTTGGCTTTCAAGTGGCCCCCAAATAAAACTCCAGCGGAGTAAGATCATAATAAAAAAATAATAAAAATAATAAAAAATAATAAAAAAATATATTATAATTAAATTTTTGGACTATTTTGTAATTTTATTATTTTTCCCTATGGGTCCAGACTTACGGGACACCCTGTATATATATATATATATATATAATATATATATATATATATATTATATATATATATATATACACTCTCACTCTAGTTGGGTTTGAATAACTGTTCGGGATCGACTTACAATATGTTCGACCCCTCTGCTGCATCCTGCTTCATTTCGGGGATTTGATGAAGAGAAGAATCGCTTTCTTCTCATTTTACCCTCATAACCAGCCACGCATGGCCAGTTAGGGACTCTTTACACAGTCACCTGTCAGGTTAGTCTTTTAAGGTGGCTACGTTGGTGTGATGGAGGTTCCTCGGTTCTTTTGGCAGTACGTTAAAGAGTTTTGGGCATCGTATTTTAAAAATATTTTCCATCTTCCGTTTTCATGGCTCCCTATCCCATCGTAGCTGGGATAGTATAGAATGTACCTGTTTTCATTGCAGTATTTTTAAATCCCCGACCAAATAAATTTGAAAAGGCTGTACTGGATTATACTCGTCTGTCTGTGTGTTCATTCGTTTGTCACACTTTCGTGTCCTGTCTATAACTTTTGAACAACTCGACAGAAATAAATAAAACGTCACACGCATAAATGGATCATAAGACGATATATTTGAGGAAGATTCAAGGTCACAAATAGAGGTCAAAGGTGAAATGGAGGTACACGCCATAATGTTTTAACTACTGGACATAATTGGGTGAAACTTCAAACTTCACACACAAATGGATGATCATAAAACAATGTGCCTTGAACAAGAATTAGGTTCTTGCACCAAAGCTCAAGGTTACAAATATAAGAGGAGACGTTGATGTCGTTCAGCCATAGTTCTTGTTTCAACATGGCTTCTATTTCATTTGTAACGAATTGGAATTCACTTTTTGTGATGCTTTGTGGTCTGTACACGCTCATAATGATCCTCATGTAGTAAATCTATCCATCTATAATATGTAGTCCTTTATTACTATTTTCGTGTCTTCGAAAGTAGTTTTGACGGCCTTCTTCGCATTCATGTAAGTGTGTTTACGTTAAGAATATGATACCCGTGTTGGTGTCATATATAATACACAGACCGTGCATGGAACAAGGAACTCTTCTGGGAAAATTAAATCCACTATACTCCGAATAAGTAATGGTAAATGAAAAACACTATAGTTTTTTCTTTTTTATAATGTTAGCCCGACGTGGGTAACGGGTCACTCGCAGAGAAGCCCCAAAAATATAGCTTCTCTCTGCAAAGCAGATAGGATCCAACTTACTTTGGGGCAGGATCTAGGGTTTAAAACATCCCAGCCCAACTACATTTAGAACCTCAATATAAGCAAAAGACTCGTTGCATTCACGTCGGATTGAATACATCAAAGAAAAACGGGTAACTATTGTATTTTTAGCGAAAAAACAAAACTTAAACCTCAACTGGCAAAATTGAGCGTCCACTTTTCAAGGCACATAACATGTTCGTTTCATGATGGGGTTGAACTCAGAATGGTCCCCTGAGGTTTTTCATGAGCTTCCCTGAGGTTTTGCTTATATTGAGGTTCTGAATATAGTTGGGCTGGGATGCTTTTAAACGCTAGGTCCTGTACCAAAGCTGGATCCTACCTGTTTGCAGATAGCTGGTGAGAGAAGCTATATTTTTGGAGCCTCTTTGCGATTGACCCGTTGCCCACGTCGGGCTAACATCATGAAAAAGGAAACACTATAGTGTTTGTCATTTACCATTACTATTCGGATTATAGTGGATTTAATTTTCCCAGAAGAGTTCCTTGTTTCATGCACGGTCTGTGTTTATCATGAAAAACCTCAGGGGACCATTCTGAGTTCAATCCCATATATATATATAAATTTACAGGGTTTAATTACCTTTATGTTCGGTTGTCTGTCATGTTATTACTATGTACGTTTTGTTGGTTTCTGATCGGGGTATATATATATATATATGAAAATTTTCACGAAAGTAACACGTGAAAATATTTATGATGAATAAAACCACGAAGGAAAGGAAACACAAAATGGTGCTCAAGCGCTTTCGTCTAATGACATCCTCAGGAACACTGAGTGTTCCTGAGGATGTCATTAGACGAAAGCGCTTGAGCACCATTTTGTGTTTCCTTTCCTTCTTGGTTTTATTCATCATATATATATATATACAGTATATATTTAGCTGAAAACATTTTCAGAATCCTAAAAATTACTGATTGTTATCAGTGAACTTATTTCTTCGCCGATCTTATTTTCAATTTTATTAATAATAATAATTTTTTATTATTTATTATTATTATTATTATTATTATTATTATTATTATTATTATTATTATTATTATTATTATTATTATTATTCCCAAGTTGGTTGAACATTTGTGTAAATTTTCGTCCGTACACATTTTTACCCAGTATGTCAGTATGTCAAAAGAAATATCTGATACATTGAGAGCTCAATATGAATCAGTTTTCAGTTCCCCAAAAAGTGACAAAGCGATACCTGACATAAATGCATTCTTTGAAGAGGAATTGCAAGGAGAGTATATACAGACTTTGAGTTTACACCAGAAGATGTAGCGAGAGCTATAGAACAAATGAAACTACATTCAGCTGCAGGTCCGGACAATTGGAACGCATTTTGATTAAAAACTGTAAAAATGAAATAGCTACACCTTTATACTGGATATGGAGAAGATCCCTAGACACTGGGAAATACCGAGCATCTTGAAAAGAGCAAACATTGTCCCTATATATAAAGGAGGGGACAGATCTCAAGCAAAGAACTATAGACCAGTGTCATTGACGTCCCACCTCACCAAAGTATTTGAAAGAATAGTTAGAGAGAAAATTTATGATTTCCTGGAGACACGGGAAAGATCAACGAAAATCAGCATGGATTCCGATCAGGTAGATCATGCCTATCACAACTAATAGAGCACTACAACAATATCCTAGATGCATTGGAAGGCAATGACAACTACGATGTTATATACACAGATTTTGCTAAAGCTTTCGATAAATGTGACCATGGTATAATAGGACATAAAATTAAAGACATGGGAATAACAGGCAAAGTGGGAAAATGGATCTACAACTTCCTTAGTGATCGTCTGCAGGTCGTCAAAATTCAAGGTATATCATCATCAGAATCTGAAGTACGCAGCTCAGTACCACAAGGGACAGTACTGGCCCCACTCCTGTTCATTATCATGCTACAGACATAGACAGCGGAGTAAACAGCAATAGTATAGTAACATCCTTTGCAGACGATACAAAGATCAGCAGAAAAATCAGCGATGTACATGACGTGGAGGCCTTGCAGAGGGACACGAACAAAATATACAAATGGTCAGAAGACAACAACATGTCATTCAACGCCGAGAAATTTCAACTCTTGAGATATGGTAGAAAAGAAGAACTTAAACAGACTGCATATTATGCTCCAGATAGACAGGAAATTCAGAGAAGCATGAAAGCGATTGATCTCGGATAATAATGACAGATGATGCGAAATTCGAAACACAAAATCAGATAGCGATAAATAAAGCAAAAAGAGTCGCCGGACACGTTCTAAGAACGTTCAAGAGAAGGGACAGGACAGTAATGATTACCCTGCTAAAAACACTGATTATACCAAAACTTGTACTGCTCAGTTTTGACGTCCCCATATAAAAAGGAAGAAACTAATAAACTAGAAGAAACGCAAAGGCATTTCACAGCCAAGATTGATGGCTGCAAAGAACTCAACTACTGGGAAAGACTACGTAAACTAAATCTGTACTCACTGGAAAGAAGAAGAAGAGAGGTACATCATAATCTACATATGGAAAATGATCGAAAAACTGGTACCAAACCTAAAACTAAACCCAATTACCATTCAAACAACACTGGAAAATAGGAAAGGCAGAATGTGTAGTGTTCCCAAATTAAAAGCACGACAAGGGACCTCCTCAACCCTGAAGGAAAATAGCTTGGTTGTCAGGGGGCCAAGACTTTTCAACCAGCTTCCTAAGGACCTCAGAAACGTAACGGGGGTCAAGTTGAAGTCTTCAGAAAAGACTGGATGCCTGGCTCAGGACAGTACCAGATGAGCCGGGCGTGCCTGGCTATGTACGGTGAAGAGCGCAAGAAAGTAACTCGCTCCGCCACCAGGCCAGACCTAGAGGCGGGGCCACCAGCTTGACCTCCGTTTGAAGAGAGACCAACACACGAAACAACATAAGGTTCATAAGGTAAGGTATAGTATATACAAAATCAAACTTTTAATAATTTTCTTTCGTGTTAAAGTAGGAGGGAAGTTCTATGAGAAAGTCTAGAGAAAGCGCTTTTTTATCGTATATAATGGTTATTTTTTCGAATTTCACCCGTGTTAGTATTTTACTTCAAAAACTCTAAATCAAGTAATTCGTCCTTTATGCTGCTTCAGCCTTTGTACACCTACTGGTCTGTTTTAGGTTACATTAGGTTACCTGAGCTTACCCCCCCCCCCCCCCCCCAAAGTAGGTTATATAAAAAATTCGATTTAATTGGCGATTTAGGCATATATATATATAAATCTTTGGTTAGTTTCCGTCCCAATTGTTCATTCTGACAAAGGTCAAGCTTTCACTCTACCTTAGACCTACAGTTTAACGTGAAATCCGAACCACGCCCCACCAGCAGCCCAGCGTCTTAACCACTAGGCCACCCAGGGTACCCATTTATCTACCAACCACTTTCTTTATTGTGTGGAAGGATGAACCCGCGGCCGGGATTCGTAGTCAGCGACGCTAACCACTATATATATATATATATATATATATATATACACTAAACAACTGAATTTCCAATCTCTCTAATTTATTTGTTCATCTAAATTTAAATTAGAATATTAATTATCAATTTTAATATTGCGAAGAAATTTAAATTTGTTTCAGGGTTTTAAAATGCAAATTGATTTTTCTTCATCGTATAAATTCTATACTTCTAATTAGTGGCGGAATTTTATATTTTGTACCGTAAACAAACTGTATGGATGTTACTGAAGAAAAATTGTCCGTAATATGAAACCATTCATTTTCAGAGAAATGTTTAGAATTGGTGCTAAAAGTTAAGAAATAAACAGAATCGAAAGTAGATTGATCGAATCGGAACAATTCAAGGAAAACGATGGAGTACCTGCAATGCGAACTACATTTTCTACCGTTTTAGTGGTTGCGCGCGCGCGCACACACACACACACACACACACACACACACACACACACACACACACACTACGTCGCGATACTAACGTCCGTGTGTAGCGATATTAGCGGTGTTACCATAGATTCAGACTTGCTTTTACTAATATTAAAAATAAATAAATATTACTTTCAAAGAAATGGGAATATTATGCAGGTTTGGTTTCGTTAAATTAATCAGTTTCCTTTAGATTAGATTAAATGTCGCCATCCATAACTGAAAGCGTGAAAATATCGCGGCTTTAACCGGTAACCAAGGTTGTGTGTGTGTGTGTGTGTATTCGGATTGTATTGAGAGGAAGGATGTAGTTAATGAGAATGTAAAAATAAAAAAAACTGAAGAATTGTGAAAACGGAAGTTGTTGCGAATTGCATCTGCACGAAACTAATTTAATGGACAACTGGATTTGGTCCGTCGAAAAGGATGATAAGACTCGATACTCGCATGAAACATCGAAGCCGCCTGATGACGGCGGAATCGGCTCGTGTTCTGCCAAAGGCGAGTAAGCGAGCGATTGCCACAATGAAAAATTATCCGATGCCATGAAGTGCGAGTTCGGTGCCAGTTTAATTATTTAATGGAAAGGAACGAAGGATTCGCTAATTACACTTTTAAATGAATAAAACGAGGAATTAAATTTATGTAATTAATGCATTTTATTAGTGGAAAGTGTTAACGAAACAATTAATTTTAAATTTACTCGTTCGGTACAATTTTTTTAATTAATTTTAATGTTTTTTAATTAAAAATGTGGAAATATCGTAGATCTTTACGAAATGCTTTTAATTAATTAGACGATTAAATTAGTAGTAGTGAAATAATAATAAAAATATAATAATTGTAAAATATAAAATATAATATTAATTAATTATAAAAATTATATTAACAATAATTTTATTATTGTTATTATCAAGAATTGTTTTACCCGCGTGTGTTTCATGTAAGAATTTTTATGATCACTGTAACTGTTGGCAGAGAATTGTCATTTCTTATCTTATTCTCTATTTTCTTATCTTATTCTCTATTTTCTTATCTTATTCTCTATTTTCTTATCTATTTCTATTTTCTTATCTTATTTTCTATTTCTTATCTTATTCTCTATTTTCTTATCTTATTCTCTATTTTCTTATCTTATTCTCTATTTTCTTATCTTATTCTCTAACGCTGCTAATAGAATACATTTCACACACGACCTTTAATGAACACGCGCGATCCAGTGAGTGACCTTAAGGAATCTGTTCCTCTTTCAGCTTGAATTAAAGCCCCAATTTTGTGAAATGTTAAGCGCTTAAAATTATAAATGGTGCTTAAAGTGTTGAAAGTAATTGTGGTTTAATTAACTAATTAAATTATCAAAATTAAATTTTAAGACGTCACTTTCTGTCTTTATATATATTCCCTCGAGAATGTTCTTGAATTTGACGCAGGAAGTAATTAGTTGTTGTAATGTTGTGTTAGCTTCAAATGAGAATGCTGAACTTGTGTGTGTGTGTGTGTGTGTTTGTTTTGCCATTCGTACTTTGTCGGTATGGGCGGCAAGGCCTTTTGAGGTATTCTCTCTCTCTCTCTCTCTCTCTCTCTCTCTCTGGATAGTGTTAGATGTACCGCGACAGTCGTTGCCGATAGAATAGACAAACTGAGCGCGTTTAAGGCTCCTGGGCCAGACCAGTTTCTCCCCAGAGTGTTGCGAGAAGTGCGCGACCAGGTGGCTCCCCACCTGGCTACAGTCTTCAACAAATCGTTGGAGATGGGCCAGGTGCCTGGTGACTGGAGGGAAGCCAACGTGACCCCTATCTTTAAGAAAGGGGATCACGAAAGTCCAGGGAACTATCGTCCCATTAGTCTCACTTCAGTTGTAGGTAAATTATTAGAAGGGATAATAGCTGATAGGATCGTTGACCATCTGGATTCCTACAAGCTGCTTGGGGACTCCCAACATGGGTTTAGACGGCATAGGTCGTGTCTCACCAACTTGCTCGAGTTTTTCCACGTCATGTTGATGAGTACGATAAGAGTAGCGCTATTGATATACTTTATCTCGACTTTCAGAAAGCCTTTGATAAGGTACCTCACCGCCGTAACGGCGAAAGTGCGCGCTCTGGGTATCGGTGGGGAAATAGGTAGGTGGATTGAAAAACTGGCTGAGGAATAGGCGGCAGAGGGTGTAATTAAAGGGGCTAGATCGGGTTGGGCCTCGGTCACTAGTGGGGTTTCCTCAGGGTTCCGTTTTGGGGCTGCTGCTGTTTATCATTTACATAAATGATATCGACGGTGGCATCGTCAGTCGGATCGCCAAATTCGCTGATGACACAAAGCTTGGGGCCAATGTTGGGACGCCCGAAGCGATCGAGGAACTGCGTGCGGACCTAGGTAGGATAGGAGAGTGGTCCGAAAAATGGCTAATGCCGTTTAACTTGGGTAAATGCAAAGTGATGCACATTGGCTACGCCAATCCCAAGTCGGACTACTCGATGTTGGGTAGTAATATCGAGGTGACTGATTTAGAAAAGGACTTGGGTGTGCTAATTAGCAGCGACCTTAAGTTTACGAAACAGTGTGTAGAGGTGAAAAAGAAAGCCCAGAAACTATTGGGTTATATCAGGAGGCAATTTCAGTTTCGGAACAAGGAGATTGTGCTCTCACTGTACAATTCCCTTGTTCGGCCGCACCTGGAGTATGCTGTGCAGTTCTGGTCGCCCACCCTCAGGAAAGATATGAGAGGCTGGAGCGAGTGCAGGCGAGGGCCACAAAGTTAATCCCTTCCGTTAGGCATATGGGCTACAATCGACGGTTACGCGCCCTGAACTTGTTTTCGCTTGAAACTCGGAGGCTGCGCGGTCAACTGATCGAGGTTTTCAAGCTCTTACGCGGGTTCAACGATGTCGATTTTAGAAGCATGTTTAGTTTAAATGATAACCCAACTCGCAACAATGTTGGAAGTTGGATTTGAAACGGTTTAGGACTAGTGTGTGTGGGAATTACTTTACGTATAAGATCTGTGACACATGGAACAGGTTACCTTCGGAAGTTGTGAACAGTTCCTCTGTGGATCAGTTCAAGAAAAGGTTAGACCAAATTTTGCACACTATTTGAGTGTGTAGAAAATTTTCCGTGGCAACCGTTGCCATTGGTACCACCTCGGTATGGGCCGCAAGGCCTTTTGAGGTACTTCTTTTCCTTGTAACTCCTTGTAACTCTCTCTCTCTCTCTCTCTCTCTCTCTCTCTCTCTCTCTCTCTCTCTCTCATATATATATATTCATATATATATATATATATATATATATTATATATAATATATATATATATATATATTAGTGATGTAGGTCACATCCGCATCCGCATCCGCGGAACATCCGCACATTTTCTCGCGTCCGCATCCGCACTTTGGACTGCGGATGTCGTGCGGATGTGGACCGTTGAGATAAAACGTCATTATTAAGCGGAAATTATCAAATTCTACTATATTAATAGAACTAGTTCATTGTGCGCAAAAGTGATGCAAGCGACAAGACGAGAGGCTGTTCTTGTATGAAGTTACTCTCTTGCAACCTACTTAGATCCACATTACAAAGCTAAGTTATTTTCACCTAGTACATTAGAACGAGTTAAATCATCACTTGGCAAAGCAGTTGAAGAGCTTCAATCTCTTGAATCTGTCGCTTCGCCACCCACCAAAAGAATAAAGTGTCAGTGACAGAACCAACACCTTCAACAAGCAAATCTATCACAGAATCTGTCTCTCAGTTTCTTGAGTCAAGCAGCAATGACGAGACCTACGCGATGTCAAAAGATGTAGTAAAAATGATCGAGAGCTATCACCAAGAAAAACGCCTGGTTGCATGTGACAATCCTATTAGTTGGTGGAAAAATACGCAGAATATCTATCCATACTTGAGTAAACTTGCAAGGAAACATTTAGCCTGTCCTCCAACAAACGTACCAAGCGAGAGATTATTTAGCAGTGCTGGATTAATATATGATGAAAAGAGAAACAGACTGTCAGCAGAAAAGGCAGAAAAGTTAATGTTCCTTAAGCATAACCTCCCTATAATTAAGTTTGAACATTAAACGATGAACATCTTAGTTTACTTTATTTTAATTACTCATTTATAAATATGCCTAATAAAACTTTAAACTTAATATAAATAGTTATCAAGCTAATTAAAGATCTCTTTCTATAAGGGTGGAGGAGGCTGGGGAAAGAGGTCGGTGGGGTGCATTTGAGTTGGGTTCACGTCCCGCATCCTGGTAACACAATTATGGTTTCTAATTGTGGCTGAAACTCAACAAAATATAACTAATTTATTTGCAGACGAATTCACTAATTGATTTCTATATTAGTTAGATGCTTGATATTATTTTATATGTTCAGAGAAAAGTACAGCAATTATTGTACAATTAATCAATTATACTACATTATAGCTACAGCTCTCTCTATATAATAACTTATTATATACGTTAAACACAACAAATCTCGAATATATCCTAAAAAAAACGAAAATGTAGACATCCGCATCCGCGGATGTTGAAATCAAACATCCTCATCCGCATCCGCATCCGCGGATGTGAAAAAAAATGACATCCGCTACATCACATATACATATATATTATATATATATATATATATATATATATATATATATATATATATATATGAATCGCTCTCTCTCTCTCTCGAGATACGTCTGAAATACAATAAAATCCATATCTCTTCAACAAGGTGACGTAAGCATAAAGAATAAACACATTGCGACAGCAAAAGCCAGACTCGCGAAAAGGCTATAATGTTAGAAAGCTATATCTGACGCACAATCGCCTCATGACACGATTTTTCAACACGATGGAGTGCCCTCTCACTTCGGCACCAATATGCATACGTATCTGGACGAACGATTCCCATGCAACCGTTCGATTGGAAGAGGTGGCCCCATTGTCTGTCTGTTCCCCAAAGTCACCTGACCTATTCTTTTTATGGGGCTTTGTGAAAGACATTGTTGATCAGTAGAAGAATGATAATGTAACAGATTTCCTGACTGAATCGTTGCTGCAAATAACACAGTATGACATACTGACAAACGTTTGACGAGAGGTCGAGTACGGTTAGATGTATCGAGCTTACAAATGGTACACATATCGAGATTGTCTAATTCCTTACACAGTATGACATACTGACAAACGTTTGACGAGAGGTCGAGTACGGTTAGATGTATCGAGCTTACAAATGATACACATATCGAGATTGTCTAATTCCTTAAGATAACTTGATGGGTGTCGTAACCTTCGTATGTTGTAATATACTGTATATCTGGTAGTAGTAGTAGTAGTAGTACCGCGCGGTGGTCTCTCTTCACACAAAGGTAAGTTGGTGGTCCCACCTCTAGGCCTGGCCTGGTGGAGAAGCGAAGTGCTCTTGCGACCTTCATTGCACATAACCAGGCACACCTGGCTCATTCGGTACCATCCTGAGCCAGGCACCTATATATATAATGAGTGAGAGTTAACGTAATAAGCACGTTTTCGATAAATTACTAAAAGTAAAAACGCAACGAGAGAATATTTTATTAGTATTTACGAGTTTCGATCCTTCACTTATCACCTTTAAGCTGTACACTGAAAGAGCTTAAAGACAGGTGAAGTACTTAAATATTGGAGGGTTTTGAAAGACTTTACTTGTTTTCAGCTCTTTCATTGTATAACTGAAAGATATGTCAAGTATCGAAACTTGTATTGTAAATGTTAATAACTTTCCCATATAATGCTTTTAATTTTACACACACACACACACACACACACACACACACACACACACACACACACACACACACACACACACAGGGTGGCTCATAAGTCCTAATCGGTTATAATTAAAGCGAAAGTTTATCTAGCGGATTTAAAAAAATGAAATGAAATTTTTTTTTTAAATCAATAAATATTCCTAAACGTATTATAAACTTTTTACCTTGATTTTTTTATATTGTTTTAATTATAACCGATTAGGACTTATGGGCAATGTTCCCTTTAAGGTGTGCGCGTGTGCGCGCGCACACGCGTTGTGAAACCCGCGCACACAGCAAAATAAAATGCGCACAGGCTCAGGCGTATCATAAGTCACGACAGTAAATGAAGTAATTTAAAAAATTTCAGTTTAATGAATTCTATAATGAACAAATTAAGAAACCGCTTGAAAGAAAATCATTTGGACATGCTCATGCGAATTAAAAGTTACCTGAATGATGACGGATGTATTAATCTTCATAGAGTTATTTGGAATGGGCAAATGCTAAAGATCGTAGGGAGAAATCATAATCATACTTAAATGAAAGGCACTTTCATTTAATGTTATTTAATGTTATTTAATGTTTTGATTATATTTTATTTTATTGAATTTTATTATTTTTTATTTTATTCCTATTTTGTGAATGGATAAAATCATGTATTAATCTCGATAATCTATTTTAAATTGCTAAATGCTAAAAATTGTTTTGAGAAATGATAACTAAAATAGTAATTTTCAATTAGTTATTTTTATTTTATGTCTTTATTTTGTTGAGTTTTATTTTACTATTTTTTATTTTATTCATATTTTTAGAATGGATAAAATGTTTTCTTTTTTAAGAATATATAATATTGTAAACAGATTTTTAATATCCATTTAATAGTACCGTAATGATCAAGCTATCACCTTATGCAAATAATATTTATTAAGTATTTAATGTTTATATATATTTAATTTTGAAGCTAATAGCGCTCAGAAAAGTTTGCACAATTTTTCACCATGAATCTAAATGTATGCACAACGAAAATTTCTTGCGCACACGGACTAAAAAAATTAGAGGGAACATTGCTTATGGGTCACCCTGTATATACGAGATTGTAACCTTAGCACAACGCACCAACAAATTTGGCTAATGATACGGTTCTCCATACTTTGATCATGATTTTAAATGCAGTGAAGGATGGATTTCATTCTGGGGCTGTTAGGTTGGAAACCCTAGAAAAAAAGTAGATTGACAGATTTAATAATGTTGAAAGCTTTATAGAAAATTATAATGGATACATTTGTGAAGTAGAAAAATCATTGGAGAAAAACCATTGATTGAGTAGCAGCGAATGAAAGAGAACTGAAAATGTCTGTTCGGCAAATTGGAATGAAGATGAAAGTTATTGAAACTAACAATATCAGGCGCTGTCTTGTTATAAAGAGTTCCTTCTGACTCGTATAAGGATAACATACGTGTTTCCAAATCGGCCTGTATCTCTTATAAATTCTAAATTAAACTGTGATATTGAAACGTCTGTCTCGTTACTGTAAGAGACTTTAATATTTTTAACGTTCGACATGCCAGCGCCCCTAGCTACCTCATACAAGTAACACCGTTTCTCTATAAGTGAAATGAAGAAAACACTGAGGTCGGAGGTTTGACTCTCGGTGTGGTGCTGGCTAGTAGTAATAATAATAATATAATAATAATAATAATAATCCAAGAGTTAGCGCAATGGGCTGCATTCGTCTGGCTTGAGTGCTGTACCGGTTTCTGGCCCTCCTCGTTCATTACTATTAATATTCGACATAAAGTTCGTTTATTCTTTTGCCAAAGCTAAAACGATTCGACCCTCCAAAACTGAACTCGAAGGTGTAACTAATCACGATGCTTCTCGCTCCTCCCCTGATGTTGCAGTACATGGAAGTGGCATCCTCCCCTCAAATATCTTGATTCATGTGAACGAGTTCCTTACGCCAACAAAAGCTAAGTTTCTGTTGATTTAAGAAGGATCAAGAAGGATTGCAGTCGTGAGGATATAAGTGTTTTTGTGAGGCATGAAACTCTTTATTATAGATTGGATAATGTGAAGTGTGTAGTTTTGTCTGTTGAGGATGCTATAACCTTAAAATAATTTAAGAGCTAAATTGCTATATAAGAACGATAGAGATGAAGACATTATAACTTCAGTAGTAAAGCTGAATTTAATAGTTTAATTGAACTTTTATATATACAATCGGTTTAAAACGTCTTGCTTGAAACTCCATATTTCTTCATGGTTTCACAACAGGATTTTTTTTTAGTACATTAAATTAAGTAGCCAAAATTATTATCCAAATATATATATATATATATATATATATATATATATATATAATATATATATATATATACATACAGGGCGTCCCAAAAAAATGTATACACACTTTAAATACTTATAAAGGCAGTGTTTATTAAAATACATTTCATTTTCAAAATGTAATAGAATCTACAGACATTATTTAATTGTTTTGTCAACGCCTGCTTTCAAACTGACGTCCGTTCTGGTCCAGGCACTGCTGATAACGCGAAGCAATGGAATCGCAAACATCACGAAACATTTCGTTTGGTATTTGTGTGCATTCTCGTTCAATGGCTGCTCTCAATTCAGCGACTGTTGCAGGTTTTATAGCGTAGACTTTGTCTTTTAAGTATCCCCATAAAAAAGTCTAGTGGTGTGAGGTCTGGTGAACGCGGAGGGTATTCTACGAAACCCCTTCGTCCAATCCACATCCACATCGTGCCAAGTACCACTCGCAATACTCCACTCTTCGGTCCGGATCATCTTCATTAATAGCATGGACTAATCTTGGAATGTAACTTTTCCATTGACAGCGCTTCAAAATGCGTTGGACAGACGATTCTGAAATTCCTACCTCACGACTCGCTTGCCGCACAGATTTTCTTGGACTTTGGTGATACGTTTCCAGTACTCTTTCTTGCTTTGTGGGGCTTGTCGATGTCCGTGGTCTTCCGGAACGCTTCTTGTGGACATTCTGAACAGTTCCATCGGCTTCAAACTTATCTCTAATTCGAGTGATGGTAAGTCGCGTTGGTGGATCTGTTTGAAACTCCCTCTAAACTGTCTTTGCACTTCAACTGCGTTTTCACACTTCCAGTAGCATTTTAGAATGAATTTCCTTTGTTCAAAGCTTAGTCTGACTGCCATTATTAATTCTAATGGGTTTAACTTGGAAAGAAAGAAACATCAATTGAGCTATCAGCTGTTAAAGTGTGTATACATTTTTTTGGGACGCCCTGTATATATATATATATATATATATATATATATATATATATATATATATATATATATATATATATATATAATAAAAACGATTCCAAGTTTTTTCTTTTTCCTTGTGTGTTTGCATTATATATATATATATATATATATATATATACAGGGTGTCCGAGAATTATCTGTACAATTTTTGGCTGTTATTAAAAGTCAACCATGAAGTGTAGAAATTCCAGTGTTGTCCCATTTTACAGAGAATCTCATTAAATTTTTTCTGATACCACGTTTTGACAAGTTTTTTAGAAATGTACGCGGGTGAAAGACATTGATGATTTAAAAGCAAGAATCACAGCTGCTATTGAGCGAATTGATGTGGATATGCTGCAGCGTACATGGCAACATTTGGAGTATCGATTGGATGTTTTGCGAATCACTAATGGTGCACATATCGAATGTTTGTAACAATGTTACTTTAATAAAATAAACTTTTGAAAATACAGATTCTAAATAATCTTGTTTAAGAATTTTACGTGTGTTATCAAGAATTTTATTAAAAGATGAAATTGTACAGATAATTTTCGGACACACTGGAATTTCTAAAAAACTTGTCAAAACTTGGTATCAGAAAAAACTTAATGAGATTCTCTGTAAAATGGGACAACACTGGAATTTCTACACTTCATGGTTGACTTTTAATAACAGCCAAAAATTGTACAGATAATTCTCGGACACCCTGTATATATATATATATATATATATTAGATTTCGATTTCTCTCCTTTCACTTGTAAATTGTGTGGTGTGTTCTCAGCAACCTTCATTAATTAATATGATTTGCACTAACATCAACTTGTATTCATGCCTGTAAGTAACAAGGCAGTATCCTTGTAGGTTTATACAAAAGTGTCTGGATACTTTCAGACCAACCCGCGTATTTGTTTATCTCTGTATCCAATTGTATTCATACACGCATACGGATTTCCATAATTGCACTTACACACTTTGTAACCTGCCAGCGCCCGAGGGTTAGTGGGTAACACTGCTTTCCTTTAAGCAAAATGACGACACTGAGGTCGGGGTTCGGCTCTCGATGGTGTTTGTAATAATAATACAGGAGATGGTGCAATGAGTAGCATTATTTTGGCTTTTTATAAAAGCTATGCCAGTTTCTGACACTCCTGACTAATAATTATTATCCCCTTGTTTTATAGCGTATTATTAATAGCTTTGAATCCCCATTTACTAAATTTGCTATTGATAATACTTGGTGTATGTTCCTGGTATGTCTCTCAAACAATCGGTAGTCCGCGATTTTTTTTATGTGGGAGTTCAAAAATCTAGTATTACCTGCTCTTTCCTCTGGCTTTGTGGCTATTTTAAATGTAGACTTTATTCCCTGCTCAAATTACTACTGAACCATACTGCAACCATTCCAGATTAGATCTGAACCAGTATTTTGAATCCTTTTTACTTTTTTTGTATGCTTTGTGGTTTTCTCTCGTATGACCATTTTCTTGTCATTATTTTTAGATGAGAGGAGAATCCAGCAAAATAATTACGATTAAAATCTAGGAAATGTAACCTAATATATGATAAATTTAACAGTGACCTCATTACTGTTGAAGACTACATTTTGAATAAAAATGACTGTAATATAAATGAATTAACAGAGGAACATGTGGTATATAGTCAAATACATGGTTGCTAACTCTCCAATTTTCGTTGTCAATCTTCAGTTTCATTAGCAAAGTAAAATTTGAAAAAAAAAATTTAATTTGATTTTAAATATTATTTAGTAAGGAGGTCATTCAGGAACTAAAATATGGTACCTGCAAATAATCAAATGGTATTGCTTAATTGCTACCGGTTTGGTCGACTCGGCGGTCGAGCTTCGATATTTTTTTATTTTATTTTATTTTTTTTCTTTAAAGTTGGAAACTCTATCAAAATAAAGGTCTGATATTGGATATTTTTTCCATTGTTATTAGCTAAAAAGGTCAACTCATTGTGAACTAAAAAAAAAGCCTGGCGGATTAATGATAGACTTTCATCGTATGTCCCTGAAAAGCATAAATTATGCAAATTATATAAAAATGGAAGGATTCCTTTCGGTTCATTTAAATCAAATAGGAATTTATTCAACTCTTCTTTAAGACTGGCTAAGTTTATCTATTTTAAAAAGGAAATTAACGATCTGATAAACAACTTAAAAAAAAATATTGGCGCCTGTTTACATCGTAAGTCCGATACCAATATTGTTTCCATAACGATAATAATCGTAGCATGACTGACAACACTGTAATTACTAATATGTTAAATATGAGTATTTAACTACTGTATAATTTGTCGATGAATCGTCAAGAAAGAATTTCATCAATTGGAAATACGTTCATTGAAAATATTAGTTCCGATTCGTCCTTTCCCTCTATCTTTATGTCGTTCATTTGAGGTTTAAAGATAGTAGATTTAAAGGAGAGTAATTATGATACTTCCCCACATGCTCACAGAATCTTAAAAGTTGCTTAATTAGATGTAATTATTATTTCACACCCTTGTAAAAGGTGTACTGAACTTTCTACTTTTTCTGATATTTTAAGAAAATAGCTCGTGTGGTTCCTATATATAAAATGGTCCTAAGGATGATGATACAAGTTCGACTACTTTTCCCCTTTTTTCCTATCAATGAAATATTTGAAACAATTTTTTGTCACAGCTATTACCCAATCATATTTTTGCCCCAATCAATTCGATTTCATGCCCAACGGCAAACGTTACTTTTATTAACATCCAATTTTACCAATCTTTTCAATGTATTTCAATAGATAATGAATCTTATGCTTCCAATTCAAGTTGCGGTTTCTGAGGGCATATATATATATATATATATATATATATTTACACACATTTTTTTCATTTGTTAGTTCTCCCCCTCATCTTGCGCGGAATGTTCTATACAAGCGTCGTTCTTTACATATATATATATATAATATAATATAATATAATGTATAATATATAATATTAAATATTAAAGTAATATTTGCTGACTACAATATATTGTTTCATGCTTCGGCTAGCAGTATTCATGATCTTCAATCTCTGTGAACAGAAATTTAAATCCTGCATTTATATGGAACTGCGCCAACAAATCGTCTTCGATCCCATTAAATCCAGGGCCATGTTATTTGTTTATCTTTCCTGCATTGTAATTTGTACGTAAATAATATGCCCATTGAGTTTGTGAAATCCGACAAATACCTAGATTTACTCCTTCAGAATAGTTTGAAATCCAATTAATACATTTCCTCCTCGGTAACTAAGCTTTCAAAGAGCTTTGGTATATTACAAACGCTGCGTAACACTTTTTTGGTTGAATGTTTGCTTAAGTTATTTTATATGTTTGTATATCCCTTACTAACTTTTCCATATACTCGCTTGGGCCGAGGCCACACCCTCGTGCAATTTGTCCCTTCCAGGTGGCACAAAAATAAAGTCGTTCCGAATTTTGTTTCCAATAACCAGATGCTCACCAAAGAGACATTTACAGCATGCCAAATATTTTCGATATTGGTCATATTTATAAAGTTAAACTAGGTCTTTTCACGTACAGTTTCGGGAGAAAAAGTTCGCCTAGAAACATTATTTTAAAAAAAAATCATAAAAAATTAATAATTACTAATGGTTGGGTTTTGTTTTAGGGAATTTTGTTACCGTCAGTCACCAAAATGAATAAAATTTCCAAACTGAATGTTACCAATTGGTAATTTATTATGCTTTTGAGAAATTTGTTTCCGGGTGAACCTTTTTCGTAACCAGTCATTTAGTCTAATTATCTTTCCACATATATTTACACGAATCCATAACGATTAACTATGGTTGATCAGTCCTTGTGAGAAGGTTGTATTCTGTAGTACTCCATTCCAGAGAATATTAAATCATAAAATTTTAAAATTACATTAAAGAAACGTTTTCAAAAATGTCTGCTTCCATTGTGTAATTCTTAAATTCTTATTCATTCATGTTTAAACGACTCTCTATTACGAATGTGTGTCCTTTGTTATATACAGGGTTATTCAAATGTTAGGCACCCTAGCCCGTTTTATTTTTTTCATCGCTATGGTGTCTGACTTTTGAACGACCCTGTGTATTATTAGTTTGTAAAACTTTTTCTCTATAGGCCATTTAAATAAATGGTAAATGTTTTGCGCTAACTTTCTTCGTAACGACAAAAGTCGTATGATGGAAGGGAGGGAGGGGGTGAGGGGGAAGAGGCGGACCTACGGCTTCACGCGGGATCCGAACCATAATATGGGTCATTACGTCATCTAAATGCGGAGAATTATTATTCGCTGTACAAACCGAACATCGATTAACTTCGCTGATCTAATAAGGAATGGCTGCGACGTGGCCCCGATGAATACATGCACGGTTTGTGTGCAACATGCTATATATATCTATATATATATATATATATATATATATATATATATATATATATATATATATTGGTGATTCAAAAGTCAGGTTACATAGGGATATACTGTATTATGTAATGATACAGGGGAATAGTCGCATCACCCTGTATATATATATATATATATATATATATATATATATATATATAATATATATATATATATACACGGTGAACCAAAAGTAGGTGGACAGTAGGTTGAATACGGTTTGTGTTATATTATATTATAACTATGGTGTTCATTATAACTATGGTGTTTGTGTATATTATATTAAATATTATAACTAAATTTATTTAAATTTATTTGTATTATAGTATACAAAAAAATTAAATATGTATTCTCAAAATAAACGTTATCATTTACTGTCCACCTACATTTGGTTCACCCTATATATATATATATATATATATATTAAACGCTAATAATTGCCACTTTATATTTAAAAAATATTTTAAAGAGGATTTTTTTAAGGATTAAGAAAAGTTTGTTTCTAAATATTAATTTTCTAAAATGTTAAAATTACGAACGTAAACTATATTAATAATAATGATAATAATAATAGATAACCCAATAATTTCCTTCCAAAGCTTATTTATATTATTAATATTTGGTTTAAGTAAAACCAAAGTTACATCGTATCTTTAATTTTAGAAGGGGAAAATGGGAAGTTATTTTAATTAGATTTCTTCTTAAAGGAAACTTACTAAAAATTATTTTATATGCAAACTTGTCCATATTTGACCTTCTTAAAAGTTTGTAATACGTGGGTTATGTAATGGGCTGTTTATTCTTAATTAAGGAAAGAAAGCCACAATACGAAATGGATTTATTAGAAGCGAGAGCTTTTCGCCTATTATAAGGTCTTCATCGCGGCTGATGAAGAACTCAGTTTGCGTTTGTAATAAATCTTTTTTCGTATTGTGACTTTATTCCCTTTATGGACGACTGGTACAAATTGGTAGCGTTTCAACTACGCACATTCGTAACTTAACCCCACAAAGATTTCTGGCGTTAAACGATTAATTCAAGTTCTCGCAATTGAGAATAATGAACTGGTGTTTATTTTGAATGTTTGAGCTAGGATCGTTCGCTATTATATGATTCCGGTCTAACGACATTTGAACCACTTCACATTTTCTCGACAAGCTATTATTAGGTTAGGTTAAGTTGTTAGTTTTTTAGTGTCGATGTTTTGGTTTTGTCGATGAAATAGGTATAGGTCCTATGATTCGATTACGGCCCAGGTAAAGCTGGAGGTTGGCTTCAATACGGTACGTATGTACGTAGGTGCCATAAGCTGAATTCTTAAAACAAAAATATATCGCCAGTTGGGGGTTACGTCTCTATTTACTCTTCCAAATGCGTGACACGTCTCACTTTGAAGTGGTTAAATGAACGCGAAATATCTTGTCGCACTAATCAGTTTAAAACATTAAATCTGATGCGTTTGATGGAACTTTTCCCCTTTTAAACCGGGAAGGAAATTTAATCTTTTTAAATTGCTCTTATTTAGGCGCTCGCGATCGACAGCTTCAGGTTTTAATTGACATCTTGACCTGAGGAATGATTTGCTCGCTATTTGACTTTATTTTTTTTTATTTCATTAGGAAGTGTCTATTTGTACAGCTACAATTGGGAATTCTTTGCACCAAATACTTGCTTAGTGTTTAGTTCAATGATCTATGTAAATTTTTATTTGATTTTACACAGATCTCTAATGGCAGGCGCGTGTGTATATATATATATATATATATATATACTGTACATTTAGTGTGTAAATACAGTACTCACTCCGTTATCCATTATTGAGGGTTGGTCCATGATCACGGATAACCCGATTTCACGGTTAAATAGGTGTACCCACCGTTGGGTCGGTGGTGCAGCCGCTGCTGCCCGCCACAACTGACTGGCCTTCCACGTCACGCGTTACCACACACAGTATTATTTTATTACAATATTATATACAATTAAGTAGTTTGTACTCATGACAAGACGTGAAAATCATCCGCTCCCGAAGATTGTAACCTCTCCCTCTGCTAACATGTAAACACCGCGCCAAATTACGGTTAACTCGGTGACATGATTACGGTTGAATGCATACTGGTCACAGTTGATAAATCACGGTTAACTCGATTCACGGTTGAATGAATTACGGGTAACCGCGTGAGTACTGTATTTCAGTAGCGTTTTTGTCCTTTATATTAAAATTAATTCAGGTAGGACCAAAAACTATTCAAATCCGTCGCCTGCCGCGAGGAGACCCTAAAAGGTCTCATTTCCCTTTGAAATTTATCACAGATCTCCTCTTTATTATGCCGGAGGGTTTTTACAGGCCAAATATTTGGTTTGGGCTTTCTGTACGAGCCCAAATATGACGTAGGTCGCTTTCAAAATGGGGCAATTTTTGGAAAAAATGAAATTGTTTTTATATTCATTTATTGAATGAATATGTACGAGTATAATGATATTTACAGTTGATATTTATGAAACTTATTAAGTTTTAAGGGGGCCGTAGAAATTGTTTCAATGGTCACGTACCATTTTTAGAGATATTTATTGTTTTGAAGAACTGTTGTCGTGGTAGGTTAGATATCAGAAAGGAATAATACCATTATGAAAATGAGAGTACCAATATTTTGAATGGAAATTCCATAACTTTTTCTTTTCTACGAAGAATCTGAGAAATCACTACACCTCAATGGTGTTAGTTCCGCTAATCTGATTATGTTCTGATATTACAATCATGTTTTAGAAATTAGTACAGAAATCCACGCTTTCTGCTGGAGTCGATCCCAGGGGCCTCGAACTGAGCTAACGACCCTGTTAGTCTCGTCGTTAAGGCCACATGCAAATTATATTACAATATCTGGGAATCGAACTAGGACCACCTGCTTGAAAGGATGTTTTGCTCGACACATTATGATGTTCGGCGTGTTTCTAAACATTTTAATTGGAAGGAAGTTTATGCAGTAAAAAAAATACTAATATTTTTTGATCGACTGCATTTTAAAAACATTTTGAAGAGGAACTTCAAAGAGCGACTGCAGTGAGCCAGCAGATGAGGATTTTTCTGCTGAAAACTGGTAATGAGTCGTTTTTACAAATGTGTCCAAAATAGATTTGTTTGGTATATACACAAGCAGTAGGTACATCAGGCGCAGACTCGATGAAAAATTGACTTTGCAGTATACATAAGACCTTTGTGAGGCTTACTGGGAACTCCGTAACGGTATATGGTTGTTTCAGTGGGTATGATACTCGAGACACTGTAAAAGTCAACGATGCCATGAAAGAAAAAAATACCATTTCACTTTATTTTACCATGCCATACCAAATGGTCAACGCCGAGTGAGTCAGAAACCACTTTTTTCATCGACATATGACCCAAAACACAAGTCCAACCTTTGCATGAATATTCTGAAACAAAGAATGTAATATAATGTGCCTCCACAGTCCAGCCTTACAACATCTGATCAACTTGACATTCTATCGACAAATTATTAGGTTAGGTTATGGCAAGACAGGTTAGGTTACACTAAGTTAATTGTTTAGTCTGTCAATGCTTTGGTCTTGTCAACGAAATTGATATAGATCCCCACACTCGCCTGATCTGAATCCATTTAAGTATTTATGGACACTGTTCACATCTGAGAAGAAAATGACAATCCTAACAACCGTACTGAACTGTGGGAAGTGATGCAACAAAGTTGCAACAACAACAACAACAACAACAACAACAACAACACCCAAAATAATATCAATAAATTGATTGGAATCAGTACCACGAGGAGTCGCTACTGTATTGGCTGCAAAAGGGATAACAAAACCCCCCATAAAATTATGAGATTATAGCCTTCATTTATGGTGCAACTTTTTCCGTTATAATATTCACTCTGTTTTGTTATTAAGTTACGAATTAATAAACTTCCATCGATATTTTTCATGTTATTTTCCAGCTGTTGGAAAAATTCGAAGTTGACTCTTAATTTTGGTGCTCACTGTATATCAGGAAAAAATATCAGGGATTCCATTCGATTGACTTTACATTCTGTTGACAAGTATATTGTGGGTTAATTTAGGTTAGGTTACGCTAAGTTAAGTTAGGTGTTTAGAGTGTCGATCTTCTGGTCTTGCCGATCCAATGAATATAGGTCCAAAAACTAAATTAATCGTATCGAAATCACTTTACCGCTTTGCGGCACACACGCAATTTGACGGACAGAAAAAGAGTATATGTGGTGGTTTTAGGATGAAGTTAGGACTGAAAAGGTGGTGGTATTCTTAAACCACTGTGCCTGAAAAGGTTAACTTAAATATATGTTTATTGGATGTAAAGTGCAGATGTTCATAGACTTTCATAATAATTAAAATGACGTTGTATTACATAGTTGGATGGTAATTGTATGATTTCATTGTCATTATCACTTGAATTTTCCTTCCGAGTAGTTTCAGATTGTTTTGTCAGTTGACTTCAAGTCATTTCGCATAGAATTAAAGGACCCTTAAAAGTGGTTCGATAATTTTTTTTTTTTAACTCTCATATAATATATTCGTTACTCCTGACAACGATTAGATGTAAATGAAGTCCCCATAAACGATTTCAATGCTTGCCGCTTTTCCATCATTTTGTTCCTAATGTACAGTTTCGGAAAAAAAATTCCCTAAAATTTCTAAAACGCATAAAAAAAAATTGTTCATCGCTAATGAATGGGTTTTGTTTTAGAAATTTTATTACCATCACAAAAAAGCATAAAATATACCAAAACAAAATATTAACAATTTATAGTTTTTTTCTTTTTAGAAATTTTGTTTTTATTGGCATTTTTTTTTTCCCCGAAACTACATTCGATATGGATTTTTATAATTTTCTAAATAGATAGTGCGTCAAGTTACTCAAGAGTTATAATGCAATTGCAATTTTAGGCAGATCATTTTCACATTTACCTAAATGAAGTATTTCCATTTAATTTTTTGTTTTGAATAAAGCGATATTTTACGCTTAGATAAGATTATTTAACGTGAATAACAACGAGCAGCAAACACGGCAGGGAAGTTTAACCACTGAAATGCGACACCAATTCACCATAAAAAATGTAATATTTCGTATGACTTAACCCTCGCTCTTGCCCTCAACATTACACTTTTGTTATAATTGAGAATATCTGCAATTCACGTTCAATTTGTGCAGTTTATGCTCGAGAGTTGATTCTGTGCTTCTGAATCCATCGGGCTATATTTTTCTTTATAGACTATGAATTATAAAATAAAGTAAATTTTGAACTTATCGAATTAAAGGACCCTTCGTGCAATATCACAAACGCCAATATCGACAAATCAACCATCTAAAGTCAGATGTCTGTGACATTGAATTTTTATAGGATGTACGCTGTGACAGATAATTTCACTTCTTCACGTTATTTTAATTGTATTCAAAATTGGTGATAATTGAAGAACTGTGGTACTTTTATTATTATAGAATAAAAGTTGTTTTTCTTTGTCAACCGTGTTGCAGTGTGGTATAACGTAAACATATAATTTTTACATATAATTAGTATTAATTACATATAAAACTTGGTTTTTAAATTCTCGAAAACAATTTAAACACTGGATATCCAAGTGTTTAATATTTATTTCGCAATGATGCTGCTGCTGTAGCGTCCTGAAATCGGCGTATGGACGGAATGGTGTTCTGTGTAAAATATGAACTTTTTATCTTACTTCCTCTTAAACTATAGAGATTGTCTTGAGCATTGATGATTACTATTATTAAGAATTTCTACGAAACAAATTCTTATTGTAATCGTTCCATTTATTATTATTATTATTATTAAACTATATATAAACCGCATTTTATGCCAGACTTTCATGCCAGAGAATTCTGTTGCAATATTGTGATAATATTTCACTGAAGGTGAAATACTCGACACAGATTTTACAATAAACTATGGTCAGCATTTCCTTGTCATTATTTTTGGTTGAAATTCTTATTGAAATCATTTTATATGATTTTCATATTTTATTTTAGGTTATTGGTGTATGCGACTGAAAAGTGATATGATCGGAGTAGTGTAGTTGGTTTTGGTGTGATTGCGAATGTTGCTTGCAATTGCAAGCCCATGATCGTAGATGACACTCCTTTCCTCCGTGCAACTTTGCAGTTTTGCATCACTGTTCCTACTGCAACTCCCCATTCTCCTTACCCCTTCAGCCTTATGGTTGCCATAGCAACATCAACTCGCGTTCGGTAGGCTGTTAATTTGAAAATCTTGGGTTCGAGACGGCTCAGACTTTTGATGTCGGTGATTGAGGTTCCGTGGTGGAATAGTTGTTCGGATCCTACGAAAAACTCTAGGTCTCCCCTCCATCACATAACCTTTGTCATCATAAAGAAGGTTACACAACCCCCAACGTTGTTTGTCTTCGAGGATATTTAAGTTTACACAGGAATTCACGGTCGTGTCTTTTGGTCAAAACCAGAATTCTCTTCTGCCCTGAGCGCCAAAATGTCCCCAAACTATGACCTCTGGAGAGGGGATTTTGCGGTAGCAGTACAATATACAATATTTGGAATGATGTCGTTGATTGGGTTTCTGATGTACGAATGATCCTGTCGGAATTGCATGATTTCTCTCTCATAGCTGAACAAAGCCTTCACCCATTGTTCAACTGTTCAATCAGCATATTTCCTTGCGAAAAAGGAGACGCTTCTTATGTTTTTCATTTATTTGTGATATTTCTATTGGTCCTTTGCAACTGAATTACTCTTTCTGGAGCTTCGTTCGAATGATTTTTCTGCTCAATAGAGTAGGGAGTTGCTCCTGCATTTCAGCACTGGTAATGAAGGGGTTGACCATTACTTTTTTTTCTGATTGCATTATCAGAGCGTTGAGTCGTTGTTCGTGGCCAGCCGGATCTTGCACTCTCCTTCTTCGAAAATACTCTTTTCTCGTGAGAAAAAGGCCTCCAAGGCCTTTTCTTCACGAGTGTAACTCACTTCCCTATTAGCCACATTAGCCACATTAGCCATTCCACATTAGCCACATTAGCCATTACCTGCAACAAAAAAAAAGCTCCCAAAACAAGACATTAATTTGAACATTTATTTTGGTTCTAATATATTACTCTTGTAAATTTAATTAAAAATAAATTTTCCTATGAGACCGGACTTATGGGACACCCTCTATATTTGAATTCGGAAGGTTTCCCTTTTCTGTTCCATTTCCAGCCAGAGTAAATTAGGTATTCAGTAGATAATGCGCAAGAGTTGAGGGAATAATCGTGAATTTACATTTTTAAAAATATACATAAAAAATGTAATAATTGAACGAAAATAATTACCTTAGAATTTATTTTAAGTAAAATGAACTGTATGAGCTCTATATTTTATATCATAATTTAAAAACTCTTAAGAAATTAAAAATGATGCCTATATTCAACCTTTTTCAAATGAGCCTCCAGCGTATGACTCTTCGTTTTAATCATAATGAATTAAAAAATATTACTATGATCAGTTACTATCGTGTATTTTTATATATTTTAGTGTGTGTTTTATTTCATGAGGGAAGGTCCATTTCATAGCCAGTGCCATTTTTAATTTTAAAGTATAGTGAATCAAAAATTTTGATTAAAAAAAAGGAATTATTCCAGAAATTTGATTGATTCTAAACGATGTCAACCATCAAAATAAGGGGAATGGAGATGTTGCAGTAAAGAGGTGATGCAACATTGCAATGCTGTATGGGGTTAGGAGCTTTGTAAATGTATGCCACATTTGCAGTCTCACCCAGACGAACCACGTTAGTAATCAGATTTACAGTTGTGGAAAGAATTTCACCGAAAAAGCAAAATCTATGAAATAATTATTGCAACTTTAAAAATTCATAAAAATTAAATATAATCTCACCAACAAGAGAAAGGAAAGACCATTCGAAATGACACTTTTGTTCACCGCCTTTATTTATTATTGTTATTATTATTATTATTTTTATTTATTTATTTATTATTTTTTTTTTTCCCCCAACGAATTACAGTTGTGATTTTTAAAATGTTCAGTATTTTTTGGTATCGATTTAATAATTTTGGGAAACTTCTTTCTAGAACTGTACAAGGCATTTTGATCTTTTTTCAGTAATAATAATAATAATTAATAATAATAATAATAATAATAAAAATTAGAAACTATAATTTTTTTATTTTTAACTACTTTCAATTTCTTTTTCCCCCACTATTCCAGAGTTGAAAATCGGTTACAAACGGGTAAAAAAAAAAAAAGAACCTTTTCTGTAAGGTAATATGTGACATTTTTAAGACATTCACAGACATTACAGACAGTTTTGGACGTTTTCAGATATCTAGAACGTTTATTTTAATGAAAAATGAACCAAACAACGTTTCATAGAATATTTAATTTAAAACTTTAGTTTTGTATGTTTCTTTTATGATATATATATGCGTGAATGTATGTGTGTATGTATATGAGAGAGAGAGTGAGTTACGAGGAGTTACAAGGAAAAGAAGTACCTCAAAAGGCCTTGCGGCCCATACCGAGGAGGTACCAATGGCAACGGGTGCCAGGGAAAATTTTCTACACACTCAAATAGCGTGCAAGATTTGGTCTAACCTTTTCTTGAAATGATCCACAGAGGAACTGTTCACAACTTCTGAAGGTAAACTGTTCCACGTGTCACAGATCTTATACGTAAAGTATCAGGTCATCCCATAAGTAATGTCGTTTTTTAGATCGGAATTTGAAGGACAAAAAGAAACTCAACTGAAACTTTTTAATCTAGTATATATTTTCCATCGGAATCAATGACACTCTGCCAACGTCCTACAAGCTTTTCAATGCCATGCTTATAAAATTCAGGCGGTTTTGAGGCAAAAAACGTACAAAGACTGGTGTGCAGGTCATCTAAAGAAGTATACTCTTTCTCGTCAAGATAGTTTTGCAGACTCCTGAAGAGATGATAATCTGAAGGCGCAAGGTCTGGAGGATGTGGAAGTTTTTCCCACGCAAGCTCCTCAATTTTTGCAGAAGTGATCCGAGCGGTATGAGGACGTGCTTTGTCGTGGTGGAACACGATTCCTTTCCGATTAACCAAAGAAGGTCTCTCTTCTTTTAGTGCAGTGTTCAATCGATCCAGTTGTTGACAGTAGACTTGAGCGGTGATTGTTTGGTTGTGTGGTAAGGTTTCAAAGTGTATTACACCACCTTTATCCCACCAAACACTAAGCAACACCTTCCGAGGGTGAAGATTTGGTTTTGGCTGTGGTGTCGCTGGTTCTCCGGCACAAACCCACTGTCGACGGCGCTTAACATTCTGGTACAGTATCCACTTTTCATCACGTCACTAAACGGTGCAAAAACGGATCTTGGAGTTCACGGGAATGAAGAGCTGTGCTAATGTTTACCCGCACCCTCAGATTGTCGACCGACAATTCATGTGGCACCCATTTTCCTAACTTAGGCACTTTCCCGAGTTGTTGCAAATGTCGATGGATGGTGACGGGATGAATTGAGTTTTTGGGCCAATTCTTCGACAGTTGTTGAACAGTCTTCAAGTGCGGCTAACAGCAGGTCATCATCAAACTCAGCAGGGCGTCCAGCGTGCTGCATCTGTCAGACAGCAGTCACCATTCCTAAACTTTTGAAACCATCTTTGACATTTCCTCACATGCAGAATATCGTTGCCATAAACGTCCTGAATGTTTCGCGTTGCTTCAGTAGCACTATTCCCTTTTTTGAACTCGTAAAGCATTATATGCCTGAAATGCTCTTCTGATACCGCCATGTTTATGAGGGGTTCACATAAAGCTAAACACACGTCTTCACTGGTCAAGGTCTGTAAAGTATGTAGCGAAACACGATAGATCTCCTCTTAGATATAACCCTTGGAAAATTTATGCTTAAACCGAGTAGGACTAGTTTAAACTTAATCTATCGTTAAAAACGACATTACTTATGGGATCTGATAATTCCCAAACACACTAGTCCTAAACCGTTTCAAATCCAACTTCCAACCATTGTTGCGAGTTGGGTTATCATTTAAACTAAACATGCTTCTAAAATCGACATCGTTGAACCCGCGTAAGCGCTTGAAAACCTCGATGAGTTGACCGCGCAGCCTCAGAGTTTCCAGCGAAAATAAGTTCAGGTCGCGTAAGCGTCGATTGTAGCCCATATGCCTAACGGAAGGGATTAACTTTGTGGCCTTCGCCTGTACTCGCTCCAGCCTCTCAATATCTTAACTGAGAGTGGGCGACCAGAACTGCACAGCATACTCTAGGTGCGGCCGAACCATGGAATTGTACAGAGAGAGGACAATATCCTTGTTCTGAAACTGAAATTGCCTCCTGATGTAACCCAACAGCTTCTGAGAGAGTGGGGAAGGGGGGTTGAATGCAAGTATGTCTTCTAAGAATGTTCAAACTGTTTTCCTTCAGTTGACCGTTCTCTTGTCGAACTTTTTTTTTCTTCAGCATTAGTTTACGAGGCACTGAAGTCCAGACGATGAACAACGTGAAGAACAAACACTTCACCCTTACAAACATTGCTCAACACTTTGCAATTTCCACCGTGTTTATTTGGACGTTAAGATATTTCCTTCGAATCTCAGAATGGATGACATTCAATTCGAACAAGGAATTTTTTCATCTTAAACTCTCTGTGTGTGTGTGTGTGTGAATGTCTAAAATAGGGCAATTTGTAAATTGAACGAAATTGTAGGCAATGTGTCAAATTGTGATACACACACAACCTAACCTAACCTTTCTGGTAATGCTGCATATGGCTGTCCACTGGTATTTCCTAATTTTCCTAATAATGTTAGGCTAGGCTAGGCTAGGCTAGGTTAGGTTTTGTGTGTCCCACAACTTAACAAATTGACTGAATTTCAGTTACTTTATAAATTTTATTATTCATGTATAATCCTTCGAGTGTAAATTTCGCTTTTCATCCATAATAGTGTTGTAAACGAAATTTTTTAATTCATTCATAATTCTTGACCATTTCATGAACCGAGCAAGATTTTTATTGCCCGTTTCATGAATGGGCTATTTCATAAATTGAGCGTAACACACACACACACACACACACACACACATATATATATATATATATATATATATATATATATATATATTATATATATATATATATGACCGTGCATGAACCAAGGAACTCTCTGGGAAAATTAAATCCACTATAGTCCAAATAAGTAATGGTAAATGACAAACACTATAGGTTTTTTCTTTTTCATGATGTTAGCCCGACGTGGGCAACGGGTCACTCGCAAAGAGGCCCGAAAAATATAGTTTCCCTCCCAGCTATCTGCAAAGCAGATAGGATCCAGCTTTGGGACAGGATCTAGGGGTTACAGCTACACCAAGCCTACTATATCCAGAACCTCAATAAAGCAAAAGACTCGTTGCATTTGTGTCGGATTGAATACATCAAAGAAAAAGGGGTAACTATTGTATTTTTAGCCAAAAACCAAAACTTAGACCTTAACTGGCAAAATTGAGCGTCCACTTTTCAAGGCACATAACGTGTCCGTTTCTTGATGGGAACTCCTAGATCCTATCCCAAAACTGGATCCTATCTGCTTTGCAGATAGCTGGTGAGGGAAGCTATATTTTGGGGTGCCTCTTTGCGAGTGACCCGTTGCCCACGTCGGGCTAACATCATGAAAACGAAAAAACTATAATGTTTGTCATTTACCATTACTTATTCAGACTATAGTGGATTTAATTTTCCCAGAAGTGTTCCTTGGTCCATGCACGGTCTGTGTGTATCATGAAAAAACCTCAGGGGACCATTCTGAGTTCAATCATATATATATATATATATTATCTATATATATATATATATGAATAAAACCACGAAGGAAAGGAAACACAAAATGGTGCTCAAGCGCTTTCGTCTAATGACATCCTCAGGAACACTGAAGTACATAAAAGGGTAACAGCCTATATATAGGTTACAGAAAGAAAAAAAAAAATAAAAATAAATAACATACATACATACATACCTACATACACACACACATATATATATATATATACATACATATCTATATATACATATACATACATATATATATATATGCAATAAACAGAGAAGTAAAAATAAAAATTAAAAATTAAAAATTAAAGGATTATCAGTGAGGCGTACAGATTTGTAAGAAATAATATCGATTTTTAGCACAAGATCAAATGGATTATACAAATACAAATTTATATTGGAAAATTGCCCGGGTTTTAACACTCTGCCTATGGTCAGGTTTCGATATATATAAAAATAAAATGCAAATTAAAAGTTAATAAAGTAGCAGACAAGCTTACCAAAGATTTAGTGTTCTACCCTTCTTATCTAAATCTGTTTGGAAGGAATTCAAAATAACAGGATCGAGTTGAAAAAGACCTTTGCTTATGTTGAAGTTATTTGAAAGTTGGATAATGGCAGACTCAAGAATATTTCTATTAACAATGTTGCTAGAATGGAATAAAACTGAAGCATTATTCCAATCAATACAGTGGGCTAACTCTGACAAATGGACAAAAAGGGCACTGGACAACTGTCCTGTTCTAACGGAATATTGATGCTGTTTTATACGTGTGTGCAAATCCTTTCCCGTCTGACCTATGTAAAGGAATCACATTGTTTACAACCAATTTTATAGATAATGCCTGAATTATTGGTAGGGCTATTTTTTACTATGATATTTTTCACAATATTGTTATATGAAAATACTACATTAATATCCAAAAGTTTAAGTACATTAGCAATGCCTAAAAAGCCCGGGAAAAATGGAAGTACTAAAATATTTTTTGACAAAGTACGAGTGTTATTATTGACACGATAGAAAGTTCGTTTTGCCTTGTTGAGACAAGATTCCATAAACGCAGATGGATAACACAAATCACTTCCAATACCGTTGATTTTTTCCAATTCGGCATCGATGTACTTAAACTTTTGGATATTAATGTAGTATTTTCATATAACAATATTGTGAAAAATATCATAGTAAAAAATAGCCCTACCAATAATTCAGGCATTATCTATAAAATTGGTTGTAAACAATGTGATTCCTTTTACATAGGTCAGACGGGAAAGGATTTGCACACACGTATAAAACAGCATCAATATTCCGTTAGAACAGGACAGTTGTCCAGTGCCCTTTTTGTCCATTTGTCAGAGTTAGCCCACTGTATTGATTGGAATAATGCTTCAGTTTTATTCCATTCTAGCAACATTGTTAATAGAAATATTCTTGTCTGCCATTATCCAACTTTCAAATAACTTCAACATAAGCAAAGGTCTTTTTCAACTCGATCCTGTTATTTTGAATTCCTTCAAAACAGATTTAGATAAGAAGGGTAGAACACTAAATCTTTGGTAAACTTGTCTGCTACTTTATTATCTTTTAATTTGCATTTTATTTTTATATATATCGAAACCTGACCATAGGCAGAGTGTTAAAACCCGGGCAGTTTTCCAATATAAATTTGTATTTGTATAATCCATTTGATCTTGTGCTAAAAATCGATATTATTTCTTACAAATCTGTACGCCTCACTGATAATCCTTTAATTTTTAATTTTTAATTTTTATTTTTACTTCTCTGTTTATTGCATATATATATTATATATGTATATATATGTATGTATATGTATATATAAATATGTATGTATAATATATATGTGTGTGTGTATGTATGTATGTGTTATTTATTTATTTATTTATTTTTTTTCTTTCTGTAACCTATATATAGGCTGTTACCCTTTTATGTACTTCAGTGTTCCTGAGGATGTCATTAGACGAAAGCGCTTGAGCACCATTTTGTGTTTCCTTTCCTTCGTGGTTTTATTCATCATAAATATTTTTCACGTGTTACTTTCGTGAAATAATTTATATATATATATATATATATATATATATATATATATATATATATATATATATATATAGTCTAAAACACACGCTATGTAAAATTCAATGCACCAAATCTGGCCTAGACTAATGACTTGTATGCAAGATGGCTGACACGTTATTTTTTATTGGAGTTCGTTATTCCACAGTCATTGTAGGCATTTTTTCAGTAATATATTTTTTTAATGTTACTCTGTAAATTTTTTAATCCTAAAATTCTAAAATAAAAAAATTGCAATTTGGATATTGTTAGATGCAAGTTCATTTGGCCATATTTGAGAACTGGCCAATCAAAGCGATTGGGGGTTTGTTTACAAACCTGAAGCCAGTAGTCACGCCTTGATATGTGTTGAATTGAAAGTCGTGATTATTTAATTAGTTATATACTGTATTGTTAATATTATAAATTATTGATTTTTGTGCTGCCAAACTTTGTAATAAATGAGTATGTAAAAAAAAAATTCGTAACTGGCATTTCATCCATGACGTAGACATGGGAGTTGCAGAAATTCGGGGATGAAATGGGAGAAGAACTTTACTTTGAAAATTAGCTTTTTTATGGCGGAGAATCAGCCAGGCTGGCTGGGCACAAACAAAAAAATGAGTTATATATATATAGTAAGAAATAAGAGGACGAGGAGATGGTGCATGTTTATTTAGAGACGTTATAAAGTCGCCTGTTATAGAGTTTAAATTTCATAAATTTAGGAACAAAATTATAACTCTTACAAACATTCAAGAAATGAAGGTCGCAGTTGGTTTTCGTCCATTTTCGGTAGATGTTTTTTGAGTCTTTGCACCTCTTCAACGTGACTCGATCGTACCTTTCCATGATAACTTGATTGAAGGGTTTGTTCTTGGGGAACCGCAACTTAGTAAGGAATAAGAAGACGAGGAGATGGTACATGTTTATTCCTTACTAAGTTGCAGTTCCCCTAAGAACAAATCCTTCAATCAAGTTATATGTGTATGAGTGTGTGCGCGCGCGCGTTCACGCGCGCATTCGGTTAAAATATATTATTGTCCTCGTACAAACTCTGCATACTGTGGTCTGTAACTGTTCTGTTTATTAATTAATTCTTCATTACAGCAAAACTTGACTTTAACATTTTAATTACGATAAAGGGTGTCGTACAGAAGAATATTAAAAGTTTCTCATTGTAAATCTCAGGTGCGTGCAAATAAAGATAGTTTTTCTTAAAAATTAATTCCAAATTTATTCGCTCTCCATTGCCGATGATACTATCTTTGTTAACAAGTTTAGTGAAATATTTTACGTCCTATCCTGTGCAAAATTGCAATATCATTAAATTTCTAAGCATGTATTTTGTATTTGCGTAAATATTCATTTTAAAAGTATTTATTTTGGAACATCAAAGGGGTTTTATGACTAAAATAAAGATAGTAGAAAGCCGTTCTGCGGACCTCCGACGTGGACATCGCTAATGTGCTTAATGAGTACTTTGCGGGAGTGTTCACCAGGGGAAGACACCCTCGTCAACCCCGAGCCAGATGTCAGGCACGAAGGTGCTGGCCTGGATAGTGTTTGATATACCGCGACAGTCGTTGCCGATATAATAGACAAACTGAGCGCGTTTAAGGCTCCTGGGCCAGACCAGTTACAGTCTTCAACAAATCGTTGGAGACGGGCCAGGTGCCTGGTGACTGGAGGGAAGCGAACGTGATCCCTATCTTTAAGAAAAGGGATCACGAAAGTCCAGGGAACTATCGTCCCATTAGTCTCACTTCAGTTGTAGGTAAATTATTAGAGGGATAATAGAGGATAGGATCGTTGACCATTTGGATTCCTACAAGCTGCTTGGGGACTCCCAACATGGGTTTAGACGGCATAGGTCGTGTCTCACCAATTTGCTCGAGTTTTTCCACGTCATGTTGAGTGAGTATGATAAAGAGTAGGACGATTGATATACTTTATCTCGACTTTGAGAAGCCTTTGATAAGGTACTTCACCGCCGGCTAATGGCCAAGGTGCGCGCGCTGGGTATTGGTGGGGAAGTAGGTAGGTGGATTGAAAACTGGCTGAAGAATAGGCGGCAGAGGGTTGTAATTAAAGGGGCTAGTTCGGGTTGGGCCTCGGTCACTAGCGGGGTTCCTCAGGGTTCCGTTTTGGGGCCACTGGTGTTTATCATTTACATAAATGATATCGACGGTGGCATCGTCAGTAGGATCGCCAAATTCGCTGATGACACAAAGCTTGGGACCAATGTTGGGACGCCCGAGGCGATAGAGCAACTGCGTGCGGACCTACATAGGATAGGAGAATGGTCCGAAAAATGGGAAATGTCGTTTAACTTGGATAAATGCAAGGTGATGCACATTGGCTACGCCAATCCCAAGTCGGACTACTCAATGTTGGGAAGTAATATCGAGGCCACTGATTTGGAAAAGGACTTGGGTGTGCTAATTAGCAGCGACCTTTACCAAACAGTGCGTAAAGGTGGAAAAGAAAGCCCAGAAGTTGTTGGGTTATATCAGGAGGCAATTTCAGTTTCGGAACAGAGAGATTGTGCTCTCTCTCTGCAAATTCCCTGGTTTCGGCCGCACCTGGAGTATGCTGTGCAGTTCTGGTCGCCCACCCTCAGGAAAGATATTGACAGTCTGGAGCGAGTGCAGGCGAGGGCCACAAATTATCCCTTCCGTTAGGCATATGGGCTACAATCGACGCTGGAAACTCGGAGGCTGCGCGGTCAACTGATCGAGGTTTTCAAGCTTTTACACGGGTTCAACGATGTCGATTTTAGAAGCATGTTTAGTTTTAATGTTAACTCAACTCGCAACAATGGTTGGAAGTTGGATTTGAAACGGTTTAGGACTAGTGTGTGTGGGAATTACTTTACGTATAAGATCTGTGACACGTGGAACAGGCTACCTTCAGAAGTTGTGAACGGTTTCCTCTGTGGATCAGTTCAAGAAAAGGTTAGACCGAATCTTGCACACTATTTGAGGGTGTAGAATTTTTCCCTGGCACTCGTTACCATTGGTACCTCCTCGGTATGGGCCGCAAGGCCTTTTGAGGTGCTTCTTTTCCTTGTAATTCTCTCTCTCTCTCTCTCTCTCTCTCTCTCTCTCTCTCCTCTCTCGTCATCTCTCTCCTCTCTCTCCTCTCTCTCCTCTCTCTCCTCTCTCTCTCTCTCTCCTCTCTCTCCTCTCTCTCTCTCTCTCTCTTCTCTCACTCTCCTCTCTCTCTCTCTCCTCTCTCTCCTCTCTCTTCTCTCTCTCTCCTCCTCTCTCTCTTCTCCTCTCTCTCTCTCTCTCTCTCTCTCTCTCTCTCTCTCTCTCTCTCTCTCTCTCCCTCTCTCTCTCTCTCTCTCGCTCTCTCTTCTCTCTCTCTCTCTCTCTCTCTCTCTCGTCTCTCCTCTCCTCATCTTCTCTCATCTCTCTCTCTCTCTCTCTCTCTCTCTCTGGAAAAGAAAGCCCAGAAACTATTGGGTTATATCAGGAGGCAATTTCAGTTTCGGAACAAGGAGATTGTGCTCTCACTGTACAATTCCCTTGTTCGGCCGTACCTGGAGTATGCTGTGCAGTTCTGGTCGCCCACCCTCAGGAAAGATATTGAGAGGCTGGAGCGAGTGCAGGCGAGGGCCACAAAGTTGATCCCTTCCGTTAGGCATATGGGCTACAATCGACGGTTACGCGCCCTGAACTTGTTTTCGCTTGAAACTCGGAGGCTGCGCGGTCAACTGATCGAGGTTTTCAAGCTCTTACGAGGGTTCAACGATGTCGATTTTAGAAGTATGTTTAGTTTAAATGATAACCCAACTCGCAACAATGGTTGGAAGTTGGATTTGAAACGGTTTAGGACTAGTGTGTGTGGGAATTACGTTACGTATAAGATCTGTGACACATGGAACAGGTTACCTTCGGAAGTTGTGAACAGTTCCTCTGTGGATCAGTTCAAGAAAAGGTTAGACGAAGTCTTGCACACTGTTTGAGTGTGTAAAGACATTTAGGACCTCAGTCGTCGGAAATTTCTTTTCCTGTAAAATAGTTGATATCTGGAACCAACTTCCCTCAGAGGATGTTTCCAGTCAAAGTGTAAATCTGTTTAAAAATAGGCTAGACAAGTACAGAGCACACTCATAGTTTAAGATTAAAACCTCAGAAAACTCTGCAGGAGTTCGCTTGCTCGGTGTCTCAGTGAGCAAGCTAAATATAGAGCTATTTATATATTCTCCACTTTCCTGTAAAATTTCCTTGGCTACTTTTCCAGGGTCAAGGTATATTTTTTCAACCTTTTTCCGTACCTGCCTCTGGCAGGGAGGGAGCGGAGGGTGGGGAGAGAGCCTTCTACTTTTCTATCCAGTTTTCTACTACTGCTAGCATAGTTTGAAAGACAAAATTTTCCCTGGCACCCGTTGCCATTGGTACCTCCTCGGTATGGGCCGCAAGGCCTTTTGAGGTACTTCTTTTCCTTGTAACTCCTTGTAACTCTCTCTCTCTCTCTCTCTCTCTCTCTCTCTCTCCACCATTTAACTTCAGTTGTAGGTAAATATTTAGAGGGGATAATAGCGAGTAGGATTGTTGACCATTTGGATTCCTACAAGCTACTTGGGGACTCCAACATGGGTTTAGACGGCATAGGTCGTGTCTCACCAGCATGCTCGAGTTTTTCTACGTCATGTTGAGTGAGTATGATAAGAGTAGGACGATTGATTAGAAGGCCTTTGATAAGGTACCTCACCGCCGGCTAATGGCCGAAGTGCGCGCGCTGGGTATTGGTGGGGAAGTAGGTAGGTGGATTGGAAACTGGCGAAAAATGCCACAAAGTTAATCCCTTTCGTTAGGCATATGGGCTACAATCGACGCTTACGTGACGCGGGTTCAAAGATGTCGATTTTAGAAGCATGTTTAGTTCAAATGATAACCCAACTCGCAACAATGGTTAGAAGTTGGATTTGAAACGATTTAGGACTAGTATATGTGGGAATTACTTTAACACGTTGATAGTTTAAGATTAAAACATAAGAAAACTCTGCAGGAGTTCGCTTGCACGGTGTCTCTGTGAGCAAGGTAAATATAGAGCAATTTATATATTCTCCACTTTCCTGTAAAATTTTCTTGGCTACTTTTCCAGGGTCAAGGTATTTTCTTCAACCTTTTTCCGTACCTGCCTCTGGCAGGGAGGGAGCGGAGGGTGGGGAGAGAGCCTTCTACTTTTCTATCCAGTTTTCTACTACTGCTAGGATAGTTGAAAGAAAAATAAACTTTTAATAACAGGAACAGTTCCTCGTGGATCAGTTCAAGAAAAGGTTAGACCAAATCTTGCACACTATTTGAGTGTGTAGAAAATTTTCCCTGGCACCCGTTGCCATTGGTACCTCCTCGGTATGGGCCGCAAGGCCTTTTGAGGTACTTCTTTTCCTTGTAACTCTCTCTCTCTCTCTCTCTCTCTCTCTCTCTCTCTCTCTCTCTCTCTCTCTCTCTCTCTCTCTCTCTCTCTCTCAATAGAGCAATAGGTATAATATAGATTTTCAAAGAGCGTTTGACAATGTTCCGCAGAAACAATTGTTTGAAAAACTTAAAGGTCACGGAATAAGGTCAAGTTCTTAATTGGAGTGATAACACAAGTCTGCATTTCAAACAAAAGTACGAGTTGTTTTATTTCTAGTACGTGATCTTATACAATTTTGCCATGCTGATTTCAAATTTCACAACCATTTTTATGTATGAAGTCAGGGTTTTTCACAAAATATAAGTCAGTTATATTCATAGTACGTATTAAACAACTAAATTTCGAAGAGTACAAAATTATAAGAAATACAAAGACAATACATTTCAAAGTAAATTCATCTTTGATACTTAATTGATACATAATAGATCAATCATGATTGATCAGTAGGAGAAAATCGTCGTTTTTTTGCTCGCTTCTTGTGCTGCATTTCTTCCGAGCCTTCCCGTTTCAGAGACCAACAGTAGTCTGCCAATATGTTGACATCCCACCTTCCTTGGTATCTTTTTTCCATAGTCTTGGTATCCTAGTGGAACCTTTCTTCTTCTTCCTCACTCACACTGCCCAAGTTTTCAGGAAAATAGTCCAAATGCGAGTGAAGGAACTTTATACTCATGTTGCAGCCTAGCTTTTCAAATCTATATAATATATATATATGGTATCTGCATATAAATGTAATGAATAAATCATTCTATTTATATATTGTACACATATATTGCGTAATTGGGTGTATGTCTATATACCACCCATACAAAATGAGTGATAGGTATTTGCCAGAAAACTGTACGTGATGAGAAAAAATGGATGTGATTTTTGGATTCAGCACATGTGAATTGATAAAAAACGGTTATATATGTTGAAACATCGGATATGTTGCATACCAGTGATAATTAATTGGTTAACTGGTAGAAAATAAAAGATGGGGAAAGAAGAGTCAGGGTGGGCTAATGTAACTACTGGTGTTCCGCAAGGGTTCCTTTTTGGACCAATGTTTTTTTATAATGCATGTTAACGATCTTGACGTCAGTTTATTGAGTAAAATTTGTAAATTTGCCGACGACACTAAAATTGTGAGTAAAGCAAATTAATTTACTAGATAGAGTGAGTCTGCAGCACGATCTTAATTTAGTCGAGTGGTTTAATAAATGACAAGTGAAATTGAATTTAGGTAAATGTAAATTCATGCACATAGGTTATTATAGCAGTAAATTTAATTATACTATGGGAAATAGTGTGTGAAACGAAACCTCTGAGAAAAAGGATTTTGGTGTTATTGTTACGAACGATTTAAATTTCTCAAAACAGTGTTCAGTCGCGATCAGTAAAGCTAATAGAGTATGGGGTCTTATTTCTCATAATTTTTAATATAAAGATATTGTTTTGTCATTATATAAATCGCTTGTTTGGCCTCATTCAAAAAATGCTGATAAGTAAGGAGATAGAAATGGTAGAGAGAGTTCAGCGCCGCACAACGAAGGTAATTCCAACATTGTGGTAAAACATAGGAAGACAGAATCAAAGAACTGAATTTGTATACGCCCGAAACGGCGTTTTAGAGGAGAATTAATTCAGGTGCTCAAAATTTGAAATCGTTTTGACAACATAAATTATGAACATTACTTTCACCTAGACAATAGGATTATTACGAGAATCAATGGTTTTAAAATAAAGGCAAAAGGTTTAAAACAAACTTTGCGAGGGGCTTTTTTACCAATGAAATAGAAGTGGAATAGCCTTGCTGCGGGAGTCGTGGCCAACACTTCGGTAAATATGTTTAAGAATAGGTTGGACAGGTTTTTTTCAGTAGCATCAATTTTATTAAAGGGTGGATAAAGATGTGCTTTTATATACTAATAACATGTTAGTTATATAGTACTACTAGTACTACTTAAGTACTAAACTAATAGTACATTAATACTATTTAAACACTAAACTATTAACATACAAATACTACAAAAGTATAATACGGCAAACAAGGAATGAAAGGAGGAGATTGTAGGCACCAATCGACCAGGGAAGTACTCCTGGGGGTGAGGGGACGTTAGACAGAAGATAGGGAGTGCTGGGACTCTAGTTTCTCCTGTCACTGTCCTCCACAGCTGATCTTTTTTTGTCTCTCATCTACCCTGTGAGCAGTCCAGCATGCTCTCAAACACACACTTCTCCCTTTATTCTTCACTATACATACTACATGCATCTTACACACTACACAATCTTTTCAAAATTTATATTAAAAAGAAAAATGGCATCATTGAGCCTTGGAGACGTTTTTGACACACTCCTTTTTCTGCGGAGGGGGTTCACTTTTGGGGGCGCTCGCGCTTAGCCCTCTCCTTCCTACATAATAAAAAAAAATTAGTATAGGCAGTAGCCAGATTTCCCTTTTGTAGTAAATGTAGTAGGAGGTGCTGGTCAGGTGTGGTTGCAAAGCACTGGGAGCTCTCAGATGATAGTGGTAGATACAGGAAGCTTGATGGGAATTCTCGGGAGACAAAACCTCCGAACAACTGTATTAAATTATTTTGTAAAGCCACTCCTCTCCCCCTTTTTTCCTTTCTTTTGCTCAGTTCTTTTTTCACCCCCTGTCATTAGAAAGGGAGTTGCTTACAGGGAGTGCTTGTCAGGAAAGAGTAACAGTAGTAATGTTTCCTTTGCCGACGAGTGTAGTAGGAGACGCTGATCTGGTCTGACTTCAGAGCACTGGGAGTTCTCAGATGATAATCCATTGGTAGAGAAGAGAAGCTTGATGGGATCTCTCGCGAGTGAAAATCTCCGCATAGACATATTCATCTTCAGGGAAGCTACTTTTAGCAAGAGTAGAATTTTAGTTTTAAATAGTGTATAATAGAATTTTGTTAAAAAAAAAATATATATATATATACTCTGTTGGGGGGATTTTTTAAATTAAAGGATGGTAGCCAGCTGAGGTGCCTCTGGATCAGTGCTCCCCCGTCTAAGTAATTCCAGTGCAAAAGATGTCAACGTGAATGGTAAATTTTTAATAAAAGCAAGTCTCTTGGCAAAGTGGCTTCGGCACTCAACGGAAAAACGATACAACGATGAAATGATTACTTGTATATAATAAATAAATAAATAAATTCTTAACAAAATTCATGATGTAGATTACATTAAGTAGTTTTTGTTCGTGCGATCCTTTATTTTCCACTGTCTTCTAATGAGTAACTTGGGTGTACGAGACGAATGTACGTATGGTGCAGATGAACTCGTTATACTTTTTCCTACTTTCCTATAAATCTTCTTTCACAACTTTGTTCTGTCAGCAGCGGCTGGCGGAAGAAAGAGAGCTTTGACTGTTCTGTACTTTACTGTGACTACTTTTCCCTGTATAGTTTTCAGTATTTTTTATTTTTCTTTTATTTTCTCTACTTCTTTCTTGGGCTAGCCTAGAGTGGATATTATCTCTCTCTCTCTCTCTCTCTCTCTCTCTCTCTCTCTCTCCACTGGATATATGATACTATGATACATACTTCAGTTTTTTCCTCTTAAAGAGTGTTTTAGCGTAAGTTTAATCGCTCATTTGACCTTTATTAACTTTTCCCCTTTATTCTTCTTTATTCTTTTCAGGTCTTCTCTATTTCCACATTTATTCTTAATAATTTGAAAAAATTTTCCATTCGTCTCGTTCGTCCTCCAGATGTAAGCTATCATTTTATTTGTGTGTGTGTGTGTGTTGTGCGCGCGCGCGCTCGCACGTAATTTTTTTCTCTGCTCGTTTTCGCGTCTTTCTTCTTTCTTTGTAATTCCGTATCTATGGTCCTTTTGTCTCTAATAATTCTTGTAGCCTTTGGCTCGAACTATTTTGCCGTCTGTTTCTTTGTCTCAAGTTCTTTATTTGTATCATATTTAATTGTTATCTTATGCCTTTGTTTCTGATTCTTATCTCATCTAAATATACTGGTGTCCTCCTCGTCTCTAATTGTTATTTTCTGTTCATTTGATTCACACTCTTTTCTCCCATTTAAGTATTTGCTTCTTTGGCTCTTTCCTTTTTCAATCATCGCTGTTTCATTATCTGATTCACCTTTAGAGAGATAATGGGTAAAAACCTTTAAAGCAGTGATGCGTGAAATCGCGTATATATATATATATATATATACACACACACACACCACACACACACACATTTCAACTGCAAAGAACACGCAGTATAATTAACGTAAAGAACGACGCTTGTATAGGAGAACATTCCGCGCAAGATGAGGAGGGAAAACGAACAAATGAAAAATGAGGTAACCACCCAGGAATCGAACCCGGGATCTTCCGATTGCCGGTCAGATATGATAACCACTACTGGCAATCGGAAGATCCCGGGTTCGATTCCCGGGTGGTTACCTCATTTTTTCATTTGTTCGTTCTCCCTCCTCATCTTGCGCGGAATGTTCTCCTATACAAGCGTCGTTCTTTACGTTATATATATATATATATATATATATATTAGGGTGTTTCATAAATTAAAAGTTTGGAAAAATTTTAATCCACATGGATCCCCTTGTTCCATTTGCTGAGGAGACTGATAAACCGAAGTATTAATTCAATAGTTTAAAGTTTACGGGTCCCCAGTTTGATGCTCTGGCAGATCATAAACGGAAAAAATTAAACAAAAATCTGTCAATGAATTTTTATTCAACAAACGAGTACCATTTCACTACACATTTTCACAAAGATACAGAAAACATAACCACTTCTTGCGAATCATTTGTCCATGAAATCCTTCTTGGTTTTATTCGGGTATTTCGCCCTATGCTGCATCACAGTTTTGAGCAAATACTGCTTCTGCTCTTCGTTCTTCGTCAGAGAACAGTTGAACTCTTTGGTGAGCGCGATGGCTCTTTCGCCCGATCGTTGACGACAGAGATTTTGTTAACAGTTGCCGCTGCTTGCTTGAAGCCCTCTACTTCAGTCCACTCGGCAACTGGCTTTTTCAAGAATTCTGTGTCCAAGTCGAATGCATGGAAGAAAGCCATCGTCTTTCCTGTCACGAACTCCGCCAGGTGTTTCGAGGCAAGATTCCTGACGTTCTTCCTTGGGGTCGCTTGAGTTCCTTTTTCGATGCGGGCTTACCCAAACTGACGACCATCTGAGCCTTTTCTTCATCTGCCAATCTGCGTCGAAGAACGCCATGCAATAAGAGTCTCAGAGATGTACCATAGGTGTCGAGACATGGCTTCTTGCGCAGCGTTAACACACGAATATCCCGACATGGCAAAGGCTTCCGCGTCACGCAGAAATTCCAGATCAACTGCGGCAGCCTTGCTTGAGGTTGCAGCACGAGTCCAACCTCGGATGTAGACGAGGGACACGAAGAGACTACGGCTGTCAGAGCTTCCAACTCGTGACTCGACATCTTGAACTGCTTCTTCAGTAGAATTACTTTCAAGGAGTAGATGGCTATCGCCATCCATCGAGCGTGATGGTAAGCGCCAGGGGCTCTGAGAGGGAAATCCACCACTTTTGCTTCTCCCAGGAAGATGAGAACCAACTGTAGCAGTTCCTTGTAGTCATCGCGCTGATGCGACGTGCTCACCATCCCTCTCACCAGCAGGACTGACTTCTCCATCAGTTCCCTCATAGAGTCATTGACTTGAGCAAAATCGTACGGCCGCACGTCCAACCGGTCGATGAACTTCCATTGTGCCTGAAACCTCTTGAAAACGGGTATATCGGGGCCACTTGAAGGGCCGTATGCACGCTTGAAGACGGAGCTGAGGATGACTTCATAGATGTGATGCCGACAGGGGAAGTACATGAGTTCTCTGCCAAGACCTTTCTCAATCAGGACGCAGGCCCCGATATGAATCCCGGTGTTCGACGCTGTCGTGTCGAAAGACAGTCCCCGCACGCGCTCTTCCATCCTGTGTTCCTTGACCAAATCCAAGCAAACTCGCGCTATCTTCTCGCCGGTTCCGGACGTCACCTTAGGAACGCCGAGCAACTTCTCCTTGCCGTCGCCAGAGACGAGGACGGCGATCCGGTCAACGCTCTCCTTCCATTGCTCATTGTCAGGTAGGAGCTTACCGTCCCAATGCAAGACAAGAGGCTGACCAGGACAAACTTCGTCGGATTGATAACTTTCAGCAGCCACCTTCCTGAGAGCTTTGCGTGTGCGGTACATGGTACTGGCAGAAATGGACAGTTCATCCAAGTCAAAACCTAGTGATTTAGCCGCTGCAGCGTACGACATAGCTGAATCGCGGTACGAAATATTCAGCCGATCGTAGGTAGTCGTCACATCCTGTGAGATCAGATTCCTGCGTCGCTTCTTGGTATTTCCCTTGGAGGAGGATGGAAAAACTTCCACGGTTGGGTCAACGACATCTGAGTCAGTCTCTGACGAAGTTGAAATCACTAAAGCCCCCGTATCTTCTGCAGCTCCTTGTTCCTTCCTGGCCTTCTCCTGTTGTTCCTTAATCTTGTCCAGCCTCTTCCTTTTCCTAATCTCCTTATAGTGAAGCTTCATGTCAACAGGGCCCATGCTGCAGGAATTTGGATCTTCAAGCTGCATGTCGAGAAAGTGGATGTCCTCCTGATTCTTCATCATTTCCTTAGCCTGTGAATGAGCAATGTCCATGATCTCCTTCGCTATTGCCTCCTTGAACATCGCCTCCTTCACTCGGAAGGACTCTGCTTTATGTGACTTGTACTTCACAAGCCGGTCGTATTCCTTGAGAAGGGATTCCATCTTCCTCAAGGCCGAATCTCGACGCATCATGGGGATTCTCGCTCTCTCCCAAAATATGAGACAGGCATCCAGGCACAGGTTCAGGCATTTAGTACGTCCAAATGTTTGCTCCTTTTGGTGGTAAAAGTACTTTTTGAGTACTTGCAACTGAGTTGGAAGGCCACTTGATGTGATGTTCGCATCCGTCTGGCCAATAAGAAACACTTCTGTTTTCGCTCTGGTAGACACCTGGAAAAGAAAACAAACTAAATAATTCCACAGAAATAATTTCACATCGTAATTAATTTCATTAATTAAATAAAGAAAAGCAGTAACTGGGACTCGAACCAGTGTCATAGCCGTTTGGCGGCATCGCTCAAGTCGGCGTACAGAGCACGCTATCCGCTACACCATCTAGGGAGTGGATAGCGTGCTGTGTACGCCGACTTGAGCGATGCCGCCAAACGGCTATGACACTGGTTCGAGTCCCAGTTACTGCTTTTCTTTATTTATAAAACTGATACGTGTACACTACGTTCTCTTTGACAATTCATTAATTAAATAAATTTCAATACCGCAGTAAAATTACATTAATTAGTATCATAAATAATTACCAGCTTAGTTGTCCAATATGCAACAGACTAATTAATTTCATGTAATATTAATAAATATCACTACCACAGTAAAATGACAGAAATTAAATAATAATAAATTTCAATACCACAGTAAAATGAGATAATTAGTAGCATATATAATTACCTCCATAGTTGTCCAATAGGCTATACAACACGAACCGCTCAAGTGACGAAGAAAACCGTCTTCACTGCAGGCAGGCGAGAAATGAACTGACAAAAAGTCGTCAAAGTTGGGGACCTCTAAATGCAGCGCGATCTGGTTCAATCTTGCACAAACGTGTTTTCTTGTTCTTTAGAATACGGCGAAACGTGTGGATTAAAACTCCAAGCTCATTTTTATTTTACCCTATAGGTATGAAACACCCTAATATATATATATATATTTTAGTGGTGGACCGGATGTCAGTTTTTCAACATCTTCGGATGCGGATTTCTAATTTCAATATCCATGGATACGGATGCGGATATTTAGTTAATCTATCAATATAATATAGAATTATGAATATATGACAATTTTTCAAATTTCGTGATATTACTATTATGGCAGGCAATGCATAAGAATTAAAATTAATATTAATGTTTTCATTATGATAAAAATAATAACTTTCTCAAGAGTTTCAGCCACAGAAAATTCAATGAAACAAGTTTCATTCAATTTTCTGTGTTACCACCTATTTATATTTTGACGTTTATATATTTGTTTGTTCATTAATAATTAATACTTTACATGAAATGTGAATGACGGCCTTATAAGCTAATTTAATTGTAAATTGCATAATTTATTAGAAGTAATATCCGCATAACATCCGCGATCAGAAGTGCGGATGCGGATGTTAAAAATGACGCGGATATCCGGTCCACCGCTAATATATATATATATATATATATATATATATATATATATATATATATATATAGTAGTAGGTAATAGGTATTTTGTATTTAGCATTGGTACTGAAACATTCGAATACCATTTTCGCACTTTGTATTCGCATTTGAATGCAAATTTGTTTGATGTTGATGTATTCACAATCAAATAATCGCTTGATGTATTCATATTCGGTGAATAATGTCAGAAGAACGAGTTGTAGAGCATCAAAGAATTAAAATAATTACTGATGCCAAAGCCTGCAAATAGATGAATCGTCGAAGCTTCGAAGTCTTCCTAAAGCGATAATTGACTTTGTGCAAAACTGTCAAACGTTTGCAAAGAGTAGATATATATTCGTAAGTTGTTAATTCATGAACTAACGCTCTCTTTCAATTTGTTAACTTGCGTATCATCTTATCCCTTTTTGGGAAAATGATGTTATTTATCAGAAAACATCTCTGGATGTGCAAAGTGATTCGTCAATAATGCCACACTTTGAGAGACGTATTAAAATTACTGAATTAACTTGGATTATTGTGGAAGTTCTACCCCCCACCCCCACCCCCACCCCATTGTGAAATTGCGACGAATCCAGGCAGTGTAATTTCTTTTTAAGGCCTCTCGTTTTGGTAGAAATGGAGCTGCCTATAAAGCTTCGTATGTCCTTTGATTTTCATCGAAGACTCTCTCTTTTAGTTATGACCATAAACATAAATCAGAGATGAACGTCAGGTGACAAAGTAAGCCATGTCAGAACAGTCATGAAGATGGGGGTACCTGGGGCGGATCCAGGATTTGTTGGAGCGGGATTCGGTACGAGCGCCGAAGGTTTCTAGGGGGGTCCGGGAGCATGCTGCTTCGGAAAATTTTGAAAATTAAGTTTCTCAGAAACGCGTTTTTAAGCAATTTGCGGGGTGTTTGTTCAAGTTTATTAGCTTTTACAACATCTAAGTTATGTACTAATTGGCAAGAAAATTATACAAGGAAAGACAAAATTCGTGATAAGTCTTAAAGAAACGCTGTTTACGAAAATTTCACAATATCAAAACCTAAATTTCTTTTGAAAATCATACTTTATCATTCTAGATTTGTTCATTAATATAATTGAAGTTATTTTATTTCTTGACAAAGTTTTGTGTTGACTGAGATATCAGTTAATCTCCCGACTCTCAAAGACTGGATCGACGAGCGCCACTCGTCGGGGTTGCTGTTCAGCGAACCGTTGAACTACAGCTTCGTAACCCACTGGCTTGTCGTAATGAATGCTCATCATCGCCAAGCCCAACAATCCCTCCGTGGACATAGTAGTCCTAAGGTACCCCTTCACAATTTTCAAAGTACTGTTGGCACGTTCATTGTTGGCAGAAGTGACGGGTTATGGTGCAAGCAATTCGCAACAAGCAGTTGATGTTTGGGAATATATCGGCATCGCAAGCCTGGAAAGAAAAAGTGATAAAGTTACAATTAAGCTATAAAATTTTACACTAAATATTAAATAATCGGAGTATACGAAGAATTGTCACCACAAGATGGGCATACGGAGAATTATAATCTACCTTTAATGCAGGTTGAAGCGAATCTGGTGTGGCGTTCTCTGACTGCCGCTTTCTTTTCCATCGCATATATGTCAAGAGTCCCAGGGCTGGGAAGGTCTGACTTGGACATCACAGATATCTCAGTAATGTCTGTTGCTGACTCAACGGTGACTCTAGGAACAAGACCAAGTAACTGAAGTCATCTTCTGAGTGGGACCGAACCTATAACAAAAAAGTTCATTAATTAGGTGGAGAATGCAGGGGGCGGATCCAGACCGGTTGGCGTTGCCACCGTGTTACGGAAAACTGTCACATTTTTAGAATTTAGAAGTTCGTGTTCTACAAACGTACTTTGTAGACATCTGCATAATATGGTCCAGAAAAGAAAAAAAGAGTACTGTACGACGATAATATTCCTCAGGTGTGTCATGAGGAGTATTTAGTCTGTGCTGTTGTCCGGCAGTTGTCCTTGGTACACTGGGTTCAGTACCCACATCAGAACTGATCTGCGCAGCTTGCGAATACCATCCCCTGAACACATCGTCAGCTTTATCTCTCACTTCCTTCAGCTCTTTGTGTGTGTCCTAGATCATGTTGTAAGTCTTCACGATGTCGTTTGATTTCTTCTGAAGCTTGGTGCTTAACGGCTTCAGGATTGCCAAAGTTTTCATGGCAACAGTCGAGGAAATAAGAAATTCAAACGAACAACACGTGGGATTGAAATTGTATGCTTTTTGGAGTCTCTCTCTATCCCAGTTCCAATGTGTTTCAGAACTATACTGCTGGTACTGTGGTTCATTTGTAATAACTTTTAATGTTTTAATAATTGTTGGTAGCAAGAGCACACGTGTTTCGTATGCTTCATGGCGTTCTACCCAACGAGTGCCGTAAAGGTCTCGGATCTTTGATTTTTGAGACTCTGGCTGATCCAAACTTATTGCTTTCTCCAGACACCTCTGCCGCTTTGGAGAATAATTGAAAAAGTTAGAAATCTCAGTTATGGTTCCTGCCATATTGCGTACAGATGGTAGGTTACAAGCTTTTACGATGATGAGATTGAGGACATGAGAATTACAATGCACATACAGGGGTTGGACAAAATAATATGAACACCTTGATAAATGGCGGTTTTTATTCTTAATATGGAGTTGGTCCTCCTTTAGCGGCAATAACAGCTGCAATGCGTCGGGGAATTGATTCATACAGCTTTTGGACAGTGGCTAGAGGAATCCTGAGCCATTCTTCGAGCAAACCCTGCTCCAGTTCCTCCAAAGACGCCGGCGGTGGGAATCGGCTTCTGACCTGCTGCTCCAACTGACACCACAGATGCTCGATAATGTTAAGATCCGGGGATTGTGGAGCCAATCCAAGCGTTCTACTTCACTAACATGCTCTTCAAACCAGTTTTTAACGACCCCAGCGGTGTGGATTGGTGCATTATCATCCTGGAAGACGGCGCCGCCATTGGGAAACAGCGTTTGGACCATGGGATGGACCTGGTCAGCCAATATTGACAGATAGACCTGGGCGTTAACCCTACCATGCAGTACTACAGCTGGGCCAAGAGTATTCCACGATATTGCTGCCCAAACCATCACAGATCCGCCTCCATGCTTAACGGTTGGGGTCAGGCAGTCGGGGTCATAAGCATCTTTAGGCTGTCTCCAGACGTAAACTCGACCGGAACATGGAAATAGCGTAAAGGAGGATTCGTCGGAGTAGACTACATTCTTCCACGGTCCATTGACCAATTCTTATGGTCATTACACCATTTTCTGCGCCGCTCAATGTTGATGTGCGAAAGGAAGGGTTTGGCAATTGCAGCCCTCCCATGGTATCCAGCTCCATGAAGCTCGCGACGTACAGTTCTGGTCGATACCGGGCTTGCAAGATGCTGGTTAAGCTCTGCAGTCACTTTTGGAGCTGTGGTCTTATGGTTCTTTGTCACAATGCGCTTTAGCACCCGGCGGTCTCGATCACACAGCTTCTTCTTGCGTCCACTATTGCATTTGTCGGTGCTTGTCTTTCCATGGTTTTGGTATGCAGACATGACCATAGAGACAGTTCCTCTGGATACATTGAACATCTGAGCGGTTTTCGTCACCGATGCACCAGCCATCCGCGCTCCGACAATTTGCCCTCTTTGGAAGTCTGACAGGTCTTTCATAACTGCTAATTCATAATTCACTCAGATCTGTAAAAACAACGTGAGGGTTATAACATGACGTATACACTCTCTGTTACGCATTTAAATAGGTTTGCCAGTCATTTGACCGTTTACTTTGTGTCTGAGCAGTCCGTAAAGATAACCGGTGAAATCGGCGGGTGTTCATATTATTTTGTCTAACCCTTGTATATTGCCTTGGGGTTTTGCTGAACTATTATGCGTTGCACTACTTGGGCCTGGCCGGACATGTTTGAAGCGCCATCATACCTTGTCCACGGCAGTCTGCTATGTCTAGACCCCACTGCTCCAGTTTTCCTAGGATCAATTGAAAGATGACTTGCCAGTTATGCGTTCAGTGGTTTTAAAATCTAGAAATTCTTCGCGAAGAATATAATTCTTGTCAACAAACCTCAAAACAAGCGATAATTGTTCAAGATTTGCATTGTCTGTCACTTCATCGCAAAGAACTTAAAAAACTTTGCTTCTTTTATCTCCTTGATGATCGAATCCCTAATTTGATCCCCAATTAGACCAATAATTTGGTTTTGAATTGATTTACTGAAATATCTTGCATTGGCGCGGCATGTTGCTAAATGGTTTTTTAAGATTTCATCACCAGCATCGACACGAAATTCCAGCAAGGCAAGAAAATTGCCCCTGTTTGCGTCTTGGGCGGCTATGCTGTCATCTCTGTGACTTCTTAAGGCAATGCACTGTTTGCCACAAAGATGGACAATTTTTGTCATACTTTTGATAACTTCTCTGTTTTTGTGTATTGTGTAGGTACGTTGACTTTCAATTTGCACCTGGATACTTTTTTCAGGATTTTGACTTGTGGCGAGGAAATTGTTGTAAGCGACCATAGCATCTACGTAGTAAAGGGCGTTCTCGTGTTGACCGCACACCGTACTTAACTTTTGTCTACCGTGTAAATGGACCGTTCACGAGACCACCAAGGTTTTCTCGTGTAGCAAATAGAATGCATGGGAGACAGAAACCACCATCGCATTCTTTGCTGTACACCAGCCAAGGATAGCGTTGCTGCCAAGAGCTTTGAAACCATTCATAAACACTTTAGGGAAAGAATAATCCCTTCCTGGTTGAAAATGGTTAGTTATGACATTGAACTTTTCAGCTTGTTGCAGAGATCTAACAGGAATTTTCTGACGCAACAGGGCACCAACGTCAATATCATGTACCGATGCATGGCAAGCAGGGTTACCTGCAATAAAAACAAAATGTGGAGTTGTTATAATTATATTAAGAAAATAAAATAAGATTTAGCTTACTTTAGTTTTTAGTCTTAACCGTAAAATATATCAAAACGAGAAAAATGGTTTTCTGAGAGTCAGCTTCTTGTACAACACGTGTTCCTACCGGTATCACTGGCGCTACTGCGAATCCTCTTTGCAGTCGGGGTAGATTGTCCTTCTTCATCACTGTCAAAACGAGAGAGAAATGAATTTAATATGAGCAATCGATCAGTAACTGTAAGTAGTTTTTAAAGTCATTGTTTTAGTTTACAATACAGTTTGCACCTGACGTGGGATGGACCAAACTTGATGAACCAAAAAATCGGTCAATTCTTGGTTGCTGTTTAACTCTTCTTGATATTTGTAAACAGAAAATTCTATTGAGTAAATACTTTGAATGAATATTGCTTTTTAGATTTTTGAGTATTAAAGTAAGACACAGGGTCGACTAACGATCCGAAACAAATGAAACAAAAGGGTATATTACATGCTTTTAGTGTTTGTAAAATAACTTGTATGTTCAGTCAGTTAGCTTTGGGAGCGGAGCTTTCTGGTTTAGCGGGGTTCGATCGAACCCCCCTGGATCCGCCACTGTACCTGTTAGGCAGAACTTTCGGAGTAAAGATTTCATCTCAAGAAGTCCAAAACGACATTTTCTGTCTGAAGTCTTGTGCCGTTCTGCTGAAACCAATCTTTGCTAATGTTGTTTTGGACCCCAAGAAACGGGATGAACTGTCCTTGGATGACTCGGAAGTAAATATGTTGGTCCACCATTGCATCAATAAAGACTGGGCATATCGCATACTGGAGGTTGTGATAAGAAATTACAGTACCCGGATTCGTCGCCTAATTTCGGAAAATGGAGGACGCTTCGATGTTTGTCTTCGTCCAATAGATATCATTTTGTATCAGTAAATAAGGTTTGCTCAACTAAAACGCTTGTCAGGCATGGTGTGCCACAGGGCTCAGTTCTGGGTCCACTGTTATTTTTATTATATATAAATGACCTTCCACGCTCATCCGATATAAAATAGGTTTAGTAACATGTGAGCCGTATATTTCGGGTTCTCCCCGACAACCTTAGGTGGAACTAGTTTTGACCAAGTAATACTTGGTTTGCTCATTGTATCAGTTACTCGGAGACACTAGTTTTAGCGAACGTCCTTCGTGGCTTCTAGTTTTGACTAGTAAAAACTGGTTTTGACGGATTTCGGGTTCTTATTGCAACATGATAGGAAACCTGCAAGTTGATAGGTTTATTGCTTGGAAACCATAAACGCAGAATAAAAAGGAAGACCCAGCAAACAACATACTGTATGAGTTTAATACAATGCCAACGTTTCTAGGGATAACCCCCTCATTATCAGGGCGAGTTCTAAAGTTATAAAAAGTAAGAGGTAAGTAAAAAATTGAGATAATTACAAGATAAAACACATTAGAACATTTAAAGAAACAGGAGAGCTATGATTAAATGAAAGTTTAAGTTTAAAAATATATATGGACTTTAGTAATCTAAGTTTACGCTTTGAAATCTTAAAATCATCTGATGAAAAAGGCGTGTCACATCCAACTGAATGTTCACATATTATGGATTCCACTGGGTTACTAATGCGAAGACCGATGCGAGACGACCTACCCAAATGCTGCTCAGTGCGGAACTGAAGTAACCGAATGGTACTTCCAATGTAAGACTCGCTCTTGCAGTGCGAGCAATCAAATTTATAAACGCATGACGAGCGTGAAAGGGGAAGGCATCTATCCTTGAAACCAAAATAAGATCCTGTGAAAGCATATACTTAGAGCTTACTTTGGTTTTATGGATAGATTCCCTCCCCTTTTATGCTCGTCATGCGTTTAAAAATTGATTGCTCGCACTGCAAGAGCGAGCCCTACATTGGAATTACCATTCGATTACTTCAGGTCCATATTGACCAGCATTTGGGCAGGTCGTCTCGCATCGGTCTTCCCATTAGTAACCCAATGGAATCTATAATATGTGAACATTCAGTTGGGTGTGACACGCCTTTTTCATCAGATGATTTTAAGCGTAAGTAATGACACTAATGATCTTGGAGTACTGGAGTCTATTTACATTTTTAAATTTAAGCCTTCATTTAATCATAGCTCTCCTGTTTCTGTGAATATTTTAATATGAGTTTTATTTTGTAATTGTTTTAATTTTTACTTATCGCTTACTTTTTATAATTTTCCCTGATGATGATGGTTGTATTCCTCGAAACGTTGGGATTGTATTGAAATCATACAGTATGTTGTTTCCTTGGTTTTCATAAATATATATAAAATTATTTATATATATAACTTCGAACCTTGATTTTGGCTCTTTCTCCTTCCATGAGGGGGAAGGGACACATTTCCAAGCATTCGCCCATGGCCTCTCTGCTGCATAAAAAAAATTGTATATAAAGATTGTGTGCGCGCGTGCACATAAGCGAGCTACCTACTTTTTTAAATCCATATACTGTATATATAATAATAACCAAACTTAATTCAACCTAACCAAACTTTAGTGCCTTCGAACTGAGTGTTTCGGATGCAATTGAAGGCATGAAGGGTGGTTTCTCTTAAGTCATTAAATAGTGAGGTACTAGCTAATCTAACCTAACCAGGACCAACATATCTTTTTCTCGACAGTAAAATAATTTTTAGATTTTTTATATAACTTTTTTTTTATTTTCCGAAGTACAAAAAGTGTTACCTCGCTAAAAAAGATCACCACTACATCCGTGAATTATCACATGTTCGACCTCACTTATACCCATTTGCACTACGCAAAACTTTCTTACACTAACAATGAATGAATGACTGATTCATTATCACTAAAAAAAATTGTGTGCACAGTGATTCCAATGTAAACACTGAAATAGATTGAATGGGATTTGATTGAACTGGAAGCTTGAATCCTCAGACTGAAAGTAAATGGAACGAACTCGAATTAGATGAAACTACCATTACTGCCCTGTTAACATACTTTTCTAGACGTTAGTCGTACTGTTGGTTAGGTTAGGTTAGGTTAGGTTAGGATAGGATAGTTTGGTTTAGTCTAGAGCAGGGGTGGGGAACCTGCCGCCCGTGGGCATAATGTCTAATTAAATTAGTGTAATTAATTTTTTTTAGGTAGGAAGGAAGAGGGGGCCAAAGGCGAACACCCGCAAAAATGACCCCTTCACAGAAGGAGGAGAGAGCCAAAAACAAGGTCTCGAAGGTTCATTGATGCGGACAGTTTGATTATTTAAAGTCCTACGCTATTTACATCTTAACTGTGTCCAAAACTATTTTTAAAGCTGCAATTTGTCCGCTTGAGAGTATTTTAGTTGAAATTTGCTCGCCACACAATAAAGGTTCCCCACCCCTGGTATAGAGGATGCTTGAGTTCTGTTCACTAAAAATTATGAACACTTAAATTAAGCAAAATGCACTAAAATTAACTCGAACAGGACTAAGTTTGGCGAGACTAGATAAAGTCTAATTAAATCGAATGGAACCAAATCCAATCCGACCTAATTCATGTAGGAACGGAAGTCGTATATGCGTGCGATTATGTCGTAATAAGATTTTTTTTAATTTAAAATTAAAATGGCTAAGAAAGGAAAGTTCTTTTCCTTTCAAATTAATTTTTCGAAGAGATTTTATTATAAAACTGTTTTCTAATTGACTTTATTCTCTATAATAATAATAATAATAATAATTATTACGACACAAATGGGTTTGAATTGACTTTTTCTTTATTGTATTATGGGGTTTATGTTTAAAGAAAATGTTTAAAACTACGAGGTTTGTTTAAAAATAAGAGAGAATTCTTAATTAACCTTCGTTTAGAAATGGATTTAAATTCAGAGGCAGAGATTTAATGCAATTTCGTTCGTAAATGCAATTTACTTTAGGTTCCTTAGTCGCTCAAAACTATATATCGGCTGACGTGGGTCCCGCAACAGTCCATAGAATACAGTTTAACTTTACCCTTTTTCATTTTTTTTTATTGAAAACAGGGTGATCAGTGAAGACAAGTTTATTTCGTTACTCGTGCTTCGTCGTAGCCAATGTCGAAACACCGCTTCACATTGATCAGCGAAGTTAAGCGACATTGGGTAGAATAGTAATTGGATGGGAGACCGTCCTCCGCATCCAGACTATGTAGCGACCCGTGGTTTGGATCCCACGTAAAGCTGTAGGTCTCCTCCGTCGTAAGACCTTAGCTATTTTTCGTTACTCCGTTAAATCTTATTTTGTTTAAATTCACACGGGATAGTGAATAGGCTTATTGACGTTGGTCCTCGTATGATGTTTATTTGTAACATTTAATATTTTCAACGTTATAACAGTTTTGGAAAGAGTTTATAAAGGTAAATATTGAAACAAAGGCCTGAAAAGCCTTCTCAACAACAATAATAATAATAATAATAATAATAATAATAACTCCAGGGAGGAAAATATTGATTTAAAAGTACATTTAAATACAATTAGTTTACAATTAGCTCATCGTTTACTTGTCAACGAAATGGGTTGCGAAAAGGAGTTACACGCGATGAGACTCAATTGGATTGGGTCTCGTCCGCTCTCATTTGGGTCTCTTTCGGACCTCTTTCGGTGTGTCTGCTTTATCGAAAGCGAGATTCCTTCCTCCGCTGCGAAACAAGAAAAGTATGGAAAGGAGAGTGGAGGACGAAGATGGAAAGCGATAAGATAAACGAAATGCAACATTAACGAGGGAAGCCATTTAAGAGAGGAAGATACTCGAAATGTGATTTAAATAAATGTGAAGAAAGAATGAAATAAAATGGTATAAGAAGCGAATAATTTGCAAAAACAATTTACTAAACAATGGAAGCAGTCCGAAATCTCTTAACGTCTTCCATGTTGTTTATGGAGACGGCCAGATTGTTTGGCAACATAGTTCGTGCGCAGCTTGAATCTGACGTATACCTTCGCAAAACTCTTCGGCTGAGGCGCTCCACAAAATATTTATTATCTACTGAAGCCATTAGGATCGTATCACAGCTTTACCTCCTATATTTATTTCCTCGAAGGACGATGGCTGTGCTTTGCGATTGCACTACAAAAGTTTAAAGATATATGTACGCTTTTACAGTCCCCGGAATCGTTTACAGACTTGTTTTATATTCTGAAATCACTGTTACGTAGAGAAGTTTCTCGGAAAGTTTTAAGTGAATATTTTATTGTCGATTTCTAACAAGATTTACATTTTTATTTTTCATTTGGGGCGTGTTTATATATATATATATATAAAGGGGAGAGAGGTTTTAACTGTGGAGTAATATAAAAAAACAAGAACAAAACAAAATTAATACAGGAACTGCATGCATAGAAGTTAAAAAAAATGTATTCTAGTCCCCGTTAATTGCCACTGCCCTTTTTATTGATGAGTGCCTTAACCCTGTATGGCATTTTATTTACGAGGTTTTAAATAACACCGTGGTCCAGATTGCATCATATCTCGATGAATGTCTCCTCCTGGAGCTGTACACTGCAGGCTGGAGGAATATGAATAGTATGTTCTCAAATCCGGATCTAGACGTTTCTGAAAGTACTCAGTAGGATTCATGCCCGTGTTTTGGGGAGTGCCCAGGAAAGAAGCGCAATGCATTCACGTACCTTCCACTGCTTCTACTGTGCAGTCATGCAGGAAAACATCCTAATTTAAGTTAACATGTACAGTATGTAGCTGAATTTAAAAGTCCTCGTACGAGCAGCAAGTCTGCTTGATTTTCATACCAACTTACTGCCCATATCATGGCTCCTGTTTCGCCATATTTCACAATGGACTGAAGATGCTAAGAATGGAAGGCTTCAATTGGATTTTTTTCAGACTCATATTCGACCTCAAGGTGTGAAATGCTAATTCGCGTCTCCAGGTCAACGGTCTTACCTTTTCCGTACTATGGCGTAAACCACTCTTTTCGACTAAATTTATGCCTTTCAGAAAATAAGATTTTTACATGTTACACGTCTTCCAATGCCGGAGCAGTGGAAAGGTCGGCGGACTGTACTTTCATTCATTTCATTCGCGCAGGCGATATGAAAAATAAAGACCTGACGGATAGTTCTGTCATGTATGATGAGCGGGGTCACGCTTCTTTCAGGGTATCACTGCCGATGCCTTCCTTGGTCACTTTCCTGCATTAGTTGCCGTCTCTATTTTAACTACAAAGTATATCTGGCAACAGATACTTGATAAATGTCCATATCTGTTGACAACAGATTTTATCTGTTGGCTGGGACAAATTCTGAATCTTATATAACATGGCGCTGAGCTCTTAAATGGCTGTAAATCCATCTGTAGGAAATACATATTTATATTCTAGCTTTAACTTGCAAAATATAAAGAGAGAGAGAGCTTAAATCGTAGGAAAAATAGGAAAGGGAAGTTCTCTGTGGAGAGTCACGGAAGAAGGAACAGAAATAAAGTTAATGGGTAAAGTACAGTAACTAATTAAAAAAATCACTTAAAGGAAAGACACTACATACTATATGCGATGTAAAGTGAATATTCTCAATTACGAGAAGTTGAATTAAGGAATAAAGTCACAATAAGAAATACTGTAGATTTATTTGGAACTCAAGATTTCATCCTATATAAATAAGTGATGAATACCTTAGTATACTCCGAAAGGTTGTGCTTCTTCTTGGTGATGTAATGATGTATCGGTATCGGGCTGTTTTGCCGATGTATCGGTATTGATGAAATTGTGGCCGATACTACCAATACCACCGATACTTTATAAAACTATTCAATTTTGATCCTTTAGATTCTCTAAACTCTGGCATTCTTGATAAGATTCAAATAAAGAAGGATGA
>JAJOZX010000871.1:1107500-1120266 GCA_023014485.1 Bathynomus jamesi
CATCCTGCGGGTTCTTCCTAAGTTTGGTGTATGTGGCGGGGTCTGGAGAAGCTCGTTCATCTTTCCGATGTAGTCCACTTTGTCCATAATAACTATGGTGTTAGCCTTGTCTGCTTTAGTAATATGGAGCTCCCCATCTTTTTTTAATTGTGAGAGGCTATTGCGAAAACGTTTAGGAAAGTTATCTTCGTAATTACCATTCGCCGCACTATAAACGAGGCCTTTAACTATGTTAAACAAATACTGAGGGAGATTACACTGTTTTTCAAAACACGCGAGACTATAACAAATTTGTAAAGCCGAAGGTTTTTTAACAATAAAAAAGGACATACCATATCCAAGGGCACTTTTTGCATCGTCACTAATGTTTTCGAAGAAAGGTTCAAAAACACACTTTGAGCTTGCTTTTTTACTCCACTGACTATCTCGAATGAGACTTTTAATTTTCCGATCCAAAATGTTACGAAGTGAAGTAGTTCTCCGACGCAACTCGTTGTAAATTTCATCAAACAAAGGTTGGATCCAAGGTTGGGGAATAACGGTTACAAAATTATGTTTGGCGATGTTTAAATTTTTGAAGGCGGACCACTCATTTTGTCTGGTGACTTCAATATGTTTCTTTAAAATTAATCTGCTGAGGTTGTTGAACGGATGGTCGTCAATTTGTCTGAGGCGAATCGGAAGCAGGGATTTGTGAAGAACTTGCTCCTCCAGACACTTAGTAAGAAACTTCCGTCGGATACGAATTGCATGCCCCTTCATTAATGTAGAAGAAAACACGGACACAAACGGAGACAAGAGAGGGAACAGCAAGCCGAAGGAACGCGTGGTGAGCATTATATGAAAATTATTTCACGAAGGTAACACGTGAAAAATATTTATGATGAATAAAACCACGAAGGAAAGGAAACACAAAATGGTGCTCAAGCGCTTTCGTCTAATGACATCCTCAGGAACACTGAAGTATATAAAAAGGTTAAGCCTATATATAGGTTACAGAAAGAAAAATAAATAACATACACACACACACACACATATATATATATATATATATATACATACATATCTATATATACAAATACATACATACATACATACATACATATATATACAATAAACAGAGAAGTAAAAATAATAAAAAATTAAAAATTAAAACCTTAAAGGATTACCAATGAGGCGTACAGATTGTAAGGAAAAATATCGATTTTTAGCACAAGATCAAAATGGATTATAAAAATACAAATTTATACTGGGACTCTGCCGGGTTTTAACACAATGCTGCCTATGGTCAGGTTTCGATAATATATAAAAAAAAAAAAAAATGCAAATTAAAAGTTAATCGATTTTAGCACAAGATCAAATGGATTATAAAAATACAAATTTATACTAGAACTCTGTCCGGGTTTTAACACATTTCTGCCTATGGTCAGGTTTCGATATATATAAAAAAATAAAATGCAAATTAAAAGTTAATAAAGTAGAAGACAAGTTTACCAAAGATTTAATGTTTTACACTTCTTATCTAATCTGCTTTAAAGGAATTCAACATAACAGGATCGAGTTGAAAAAGACCTTTGCTTATGTTGAAGTTATTTGAAAGTTGGATAATGGCAGACTCAAGAATATTTCTATTAACAATGTTGCTTGAATGGAATAAAACTGAAGCATTATTCCAATCAATACAGTGGGCTAACTCTGACAAATGGACAAAAAGGGCACTGGACAACTGTCCTGTTCTAACGGAATATTGATGCTGTTTTATACGTGTGTGCAAATCCTTTCCCGTCTGACCTATGTAAAAGGAATCACATTGTTTACAACCAATTTTATAGATAATGCCTGAATTATTGGTAGGGCTATTTTTTACTATGATATTTTTCACAATATTGTTATATGAAAATACTACATTAATATCCAAAAGTTTAAGTACATTAGCAATGCCTAAAAAGCCCGGGAAAAATGGAAGTACTAAAATATTTTTTGACAAAGTACGAGTGTTAATATTGACACGATAGAAAGTTCGTTTTGCCTTGTTGAGACAAGATTCCATAAACGCAGATGGATAACACAAATCACTTCCAATACCGTTGATTTTTTCCAATTCGGCATCGATTAAGAAGGCCATATTTTCATCAATGTTTCTCCGCGCCCTTAGGATCGCCAGTCCGGAATACATCGATGCCGAATTGGAAAAAATCAACGGTATTGGAAGTGATTTGTGTTATCCATCTGCGTTTATGGAATCTTGTCTCAACAAGGCAAAACGAACTTTCTATCGTGTCAATATTAACACTCGTACTTTGTCAAAAAATATTTTAGTACTTCCATTTTTCCCGGGCTTTTTAGGCATTGCTAATGTACTTAAACTTTTGGATATTAATGTAGTATTTTCATATAACAATATTGTGAAAAATATCATAGTAAAAAATAGCCCTACCAATAATTCAGGCATTATCTATAAAATTGGTTGTAAACAATGTGATTCCTTTTACATAGGTCAGACGGGAAAGGATTTGCACACACGTATAAAACAGCATCAATATTCCGTTAGAACAGGACAGTTGTCCAGTGCCCTTTTTGTCCATTTGTCAGAGTTAGCCCACTGTATTGATTGGAATAATGCTTCAGTTTTATTCCATTCAAGCAACATTGTTAATAGAAATATTCTTGAGTCTGCCATTATCCAACTTTCAAATAACTTCAACATAAGCAAAGGTCTTTTTCAACTCGATCCTGTTATGTTGAATTCCTTTAAAGCAGACTTAGATAAGAAGTGTAAAACATTAAATCTTTGGTAAACTTGTCTTCTACTTTATTAACTTTTAATTTGCATTTTATTTTTTTATATATATCGAAACCTGACCATAGGCAGAAATGTGTTAAAACCCGGACAGAGTTCGAGTATAAATTTGTATTTTTATAATCCATTTGATCTTGTGCTAAAAATCGATTAACTTTTAATTTGCATTTTTTTTTTTTTATATATATCGAAACCTGACCATAGGCAGCATTGTGTTAAAACCCGGCAGAGTCCCAGTATAAATTTGTATTTTTATAATCCATTTTGATCTTGTGCTAAAAATCGATATTTTTCCTTACAATCTGTACGCCTCATTGGTAATCCTTTAAGGTTTTAATTTTTAATTTTTTATTATTTTTACTTCTCTGTTTATTGTATATGTATGTATGTATGTATGTATGTATTTGTATATATAGATATGTATGTATGTATATATACGGGTGGGGCACGGGAACCAAGTGTTTTTGGAATAATCAGGAAAATGATATTTATTTTTGTAAAGAAAATATATTGGTAGAACAACATTCGTAAGAACATAGCATTTCATGTCATAATAATCATGTACCGAAAATTATATCTGGCATATGATGTCCTTGGCCGTCGACGCATTGTTGAAGGCGTTTACGAAAATTGGCCTCCACTTCCCAGCAGGTCTCTGTTGATTTGGATGATTTGTTGACGGATCGCTTTCTTCAATGCATCTAATGTACGGGGCTTGTCCCCGTAGACACGTGACTTGAGGTACCCCCATAGAAAGAAGTCACATGTGGACAAGTCAGGGGACCGAGGGGGCCATGCAATGTCACCAAATCTCGAAATGAGATGGTTGGGAAACAGGGGGCGAAGAACAGCCATTGACGCTCTGGCGGTGTGTGGCGTGGCCCCATCTTGCTGAAACCACAAATGTCGACGAGCAATACGCCTTCTTCGTAACTCAGGGATGAAAAAGGTGTTCACCATCTCAATGTAACGCCCAGATGTTATGGTAACGGTAACCCCATTTGTTCGAAGAAATAGGGACCGATGACGCCAAACTTTCCCACCGCGCACCAAACTGTAACCTTAGGGCTATGCAGCGGTTTTTCATGGAGTTGTCGCGGATTTTCAGCAGCCCAATACCGACAGTTTTGATTGTTGACGGCCCCATTAAGGTGGAAATGGGCTTCATCACTCATTACCACCATCATGTTTTCATTCTGCTCATAAAGTGCAAGCATTTCCTGTGCAAAATTCAGTCGTTGGGGGCAATCGTTTACATTCAATTCCTGCACCATCGCTAACTTGTATGGGTGAAAATGTAATTCTTCATGCAAAATCCGTCTAACAGTACGATTGCTGATTCCGAGTGCAGCTGAATGTCTCCGAGCAGAGCGGCCTGGGCTTTGCAACATCGCTTGTCTGACCCTTTCAACGTTCTCTGGAGTACGCACAGTGCGTTGCGGCCCCTTCGGTTTTGTTTTCATTATTGAGCCTCCTGTTCGAAGATTGTTAACCCAACGTAAGATTGTGTCACGAGCGGGAACAGAGTCATTTCGATGAATGTTGAATCTGCGGCGAAACGCACGCTGAACTGCTGTCACTGACTCGCCACTCCTAACAAAATGATCATACGCGAACATGCGGTGTTCTAACGTCCACTGCTCCATGATGGCACCTGAAAGATAAAGGTGAGTGTTAGTTAAAGTTAAATGCTATGAACCCAGGAATGGAATGCTACCTACCGCACGCCCCTCCCATTCCTAATGGCCGATTACTAGCTATTCAAAAAACACTTGATTCCCGTGCCCCACCCTATATATATATATATATATATATATGTGTGTGTATGTTGTTTATTTTTCTTTTTTTTCTTTCTGTAACCTATATATAGGCTTAACCTTTTTATATACTTCAGTGTTCCTGAGGATGTCATTAGACGAAAGCGCTTGAGCACCATTTTGTGTTTCCTTTCCTTCGTGGTTTTATTCATCATATATATATGTGTGTGTATATATATATATATATATATATATATATATTATATAATATAATTTATATATATATATATATATATATATATATATATAATATATATATATATATGTATAATATATATATACCGGGTGAACCAAAAGTAGGTGGACAGTAAATGATAACGTTTATTTTGAGAATACATATACAATTATATTTAATTTTTTTGTATACTATAATACAAAATAAAAAAAAAAATTAACTTATACCAATACAATACAAAAGCACTGCAATTTTATCAACGCAGGTGCTCAAATTGCTGTCCATCACAATTTACACAGCTTTGAAGTCTACATTTCACACTTCGACAAACATTTTTGCACAAGTTTCTTTGTGCATTAATTGCTTGAAATGCATCTCTGATGTAATTTTTCAAATCATCAACACTTCGTGGTTTTCGACTATAAACTTTGTCCTTGAGTACTCCCCAAAAGAAAAAATCCATTGGGGTAAAGTCAGGTGAACGTGCAAGCCATTCAATTTGACCTCTTCGGCCGATCCATTTCTCGGGAAATGTTTCATCAAGATACTCACGGACTGCTCTTGAATAATGTGGAGGGGCCCCATCTTGTTGGAAATAGAGGTCATGTGAATTAGGCTGTTGTTGTAAGTGTGGAACAACTTCATTCATTAGAATTTCGAGATACTTATCACCTGTGACTGTTCCATCAACAAAAATTGGTCCTAAAACACCAGAACTTGAAATACCACCCCAAACAGTGACACCAGGCTGGTTTAGTTGCTGCTCTAATGTTAAATGCATGTTCTCACTATACCAGTAAACACAATTATGTCGGTTAACATGACCTGATAATTTGAAAGAAGCCTCATCGGTCCACACAATGTTATCTAAAATTATTGGATTTCCTTCAATTTCGTTCAGCATGATCTCACTAAATTGCAGCCGCCTGTCTGGGTCATCTTCCAATAAGCCATGAATCAGCCGTGGACGATAAGCTTTCAACCCAATAGATTTCAGAATTCGTATAATAGAGGTTTGTGAAATGTCCAGTTCTGCTGAGGCTCTTCTGATGGATTTTTTGGGACTGTGAACAAATGCTTCGGCAACAAGTTGCTTATTGTCCTCTGTGCAAACTGTTTTGGGTCGACCAGTTCTTGGGGCATTAAGAATTGATCCAGTGGCATCAAATTTGTCACGAATGCGGTAAATGGTTTGTCTCTCTGGGGCTTGAGTACCAAATGTTTCAACCCATTTTGTTCTAACAGTTTCAGTATTTTGAGATTTCCAATACTCTTTTAACACCCATTTTCTGGCATCAGTATTTAGATTATTTGCCATTATGGGTTCTCTGAACTATCTGAAAAGAAAAAAGATTAAATTTAAATAAATTTAGTTATAATATTTAATATAATATAACACAAACACCATAGTTATAATGAACACCATAGATATAATATAATATAACACAAACCCTATTCAACCTACTGTCCACCTACTTTTGGTTCACCTGGTATATATATATATATATATATATATATATATATATATATATATATATATATATATATATATATTGTAGGCGATTTTTCTTTTCGCTTTGTGGGAAAATCACTTTCAATTATTATGTCTCCAATTCCATCCACCCCCCTCAAAAAAATGGAGGAGGCTATACTGGATTGGACATGTTTGTTTGTTCGTCCGTCTGTCTATTCGTCACACTTTCGTGTCAGGGATATGCAACTTTTGAACCGCTCAACATAAACTGGTGAAATTTCACACACACACACACACACACACACACACACACACACACACACACATGAGAAGACTGTGTGTCATGAGAAAAAAAATAGGTTTCTATATGAAAAGTTAAGGTCACAAGTATAGGTCAAAGGTCAAATGGAGGTCCATGGCTTAATTTTTGAACCATTCAACATAAATTGATGGAACTAAAGACATACGTGGATGATCATAAGACGATTTGTTTTGAGCAAGGCTCCGATTCCTGCCATAAATAGAAGTCAAAGGTCAAATAGAGGTACACGCCATAATTTTCTAACTTAAAATTCTTGCACCAAAGGTCAAGGTCACAAATAGAAGAGGGAACGGAACATTGATGTTGTTCCGACAGAGTTTTTGTTTGTCCTAAATCTATTTTTACTACTGCAATTTAAGAACCTTTATTTTGTTTGTTTAAAGGGGGAGTTTTATGGGAATGTTTGTTTACTTGATCTTTCTCTGTGTATGTTGCAAAGAATGTTTATAAAGCCTTTCACATAAATAAAGGGACAGTGACGTTTCGAGTAACAACTTTTAAGTCATCCTCTGCATGGTCAAAAATAGTGAACAAAAGAAAAATATAACATTTTAACCATAATGGTTAGGAACTTTTTTCTTTTAAAAGTTTATTTATATAGGGCTTATTTTCCTTCATTCCACTTGTACGATCGATTAAAAAAGTCGTGTGTGTGTGAGAGAGATATAGCGACCATGTTTGAGAATGTTTAAGTAGTTTGTGTGACGTTTTTCTTTCAAAACGGAAACAGAACGTCGAAACGTGGATTCAGTGAAGGACCTGCAAATATTCGCGATTTTTGGGATCTCTGAATATGATTTAAATCATGCGAATTTCGTGGCCAGTCTGTCAGTTCAGTGTGTAAGTGTGTTACATCTTTGGATATGTGACAAGGGTCAAATCTTGTTTTCAAGTTCCTCTCTTTCTTCGTCAAAGCGCTTTTAGAAGCAGAAAACAACAACTTTTTCCTCACGAATGCAATGTATTTGACAATATTTATCATGCCTTCCACGAAGTATTCGTCTTCAAGTCCATAGTATGAAAAACAAAACCATACTATGCCATCATGTGGTTTTCGAATCAGTGAATAGGGTCGTTACATTAAATGTGTTCATATTTGGTGTTTTACCTTTTACCACTTCAATACTGTTTTAGAAGGCATTTAGCACTCGTCTGATCAACGAAAAGAGGCTTTTATGGATGGTCGAAGTGATTCCATGCCTTTCTCATGAAATCATCTTCTGACTCTCTTTTGAGGTTATATTAATGCCATTTTTCTCCGTTCTCTTTGAGTGTCAAATGACATGTCGAAACACCGCTTTCCGCAAGATCAGCAAGGTAAAGCGACGTTGGATCTGCTTGGTAGTTGGATGGGTGACCGTCCTTTGAGTTCAAGTGTTGCAGCGACCCGTGCCCGTGGGTCGGATTCTATGTAAAGCCGTAGAGCACCCTCCGTCACATGACCCTATGTCATTACGATGGAGGTTGAACAACCTCAAACTTTATTATTAAAACATTAATTTGTTATAGCTCCTCGAAGTAAATGTATAACAAGAGATCTACTGTACTAGAGAAACAAATAAATGCAGCAAGTAAACGCACAAGTATAAAACAAATTCGCAAATATCTATCAGTAAATGCAATTTTGTCGCTGTTCCATTCTTTTTGGCCGTTGTTTAATCTAGCGATGGACAGAAATACCATGCCATTGATAGCAAGCAGTTATTTTCAATTGACAAACGTTTCCAAAACTAGCGTTTTTATCTTCAGTGGCATATGAAATGAATCTAGAAAATAGACTACCAATCTTTCTGTTCATATACAGTAGCGCTCATAAGTATTCGGACAGAGAAATATTTCACTTATATTCGTCCTTATCTTTTATACCATACATAGAATAGTTATGAAAAGTTTACCGTTCGTTTGGAAACTTAACAATTAAAAAAAATAGTTAAACTCCAACATATAATATAAAAGGTCAAAGAATTTAAGGAAAATAATAAAAAAGTTATAATGCAAACGTTTTCGTACATTTACTTACAAACTTATTTAATTAATATTTTGTGTCCACCTTCTGCTTGAATGATTTCAATGATTCGTTTTGGGTATTTTTCTACAAGCTTTCGACATCTCTCGGTAGAAATTTTAGCCCATTCTTCTGAAGAAAATTGTTGCAATTCATTCAGATTCGAAACGTTTCTCTTGCGAACAGTTTTTCACATCAAACCATAAATCACTGATTAAATTGAGATCTGGGCTTGAAATTCTTTTGTTGAATCCATTTCATGATGCTCTTACTTTTATGTTTTGACTCGTTATCTTGTTGCAGTACCCACTTGCGACCCATTCGCAACTCCCGAACTTGGGTAATACATTTTCTTCTAAAATTTCCTTATATTTCTTCAAATTCAACATTCCATTTGGGTGACGACAAGCTTTCCTGGCCCAGAAGCACTAAAGCCTCCCCAAAGAAGCAAACTACCACCACCATGTTTAGTCATAGGAAGGATGTTTTTTTTTTTTACCTCGAATGCAGTATTTGATTTTCACCAATCATATTGTTGCTCTTTGTTCCTGAATAAGTCAATTTTGATCTCTGTCTGCCCAGAGAAATTTCTTCCAGAAGGCAAATTCATCATTTTGATGATCTTTAGCATATTTTAAACGAGCTTCTTTGTGCGCTTTTCGTAGCAGAGGTTTCCTTCGTGCAACTCTTCCATGCAGACCATTCTCAATGTACGACATACAGTATAGGATGGACATCGATCTTAGACAGTCGTAATGTTTGGCAAGTATCACCCGCAGTCACTCGTTGATTCGCAGCAGCCATTTTTCAATCCGTCTAGTCGTACGTTTTGAAATCTTGTAAGGTCGTCCACACCTTGGTGGAATTTTTATTATTTCAAAGCCTTTCCATTTCTTTCATAACTGCAGCAACCGTCGTAAATGGAATTCGAAGTTCTTCTATCTTCCTATAACTCTTTCCAGACTCGTGTGCAGCAATACCAGATCTCTTAAGATATGTAGACAGCTCTTTACCACGACGATCCATTGCTTACTAATGGCTTGCACGGTCATCCGTCTTCCATGAAGGTTCACAGAGAAAATTCTCAAATTCAGAATTGTCAACAGTCTCTAATCATTAAACAGCCAACTACTGATACAAATTTCAAATTCTTCAAGCCTAAGGTGGACACGCAAAATATTAAATAATTTTGTAAATGTACGAAAACTTTTGCATTTTAATTTTTTTTATTTTCCTCAAATTCCTTTTGATGTTTTGCATTATATGTTGGAGTTAAACTAGTTTTATTTGTAAAATTTTCCCAAAGGAATGGTAAACTTTTCATAACTATCGTATGCATGGTACAAAAGATGAGGACGAATATAAGGACGCCTATATATATATATAGTGGTTAGCATCGCAGACTACGAGTCCATCGACCCAGGTTCGATTCTTGGTGAGTGCAGGTGGCGCGCAGTTCACCCAGCTGCTCAGTCTTCCATCGGTTGGTAGATGAACAGGTGCCATTAAAAGTCCCCCAAATGAGGCAGGATGTTGCAAAAGGATCAAAGAGAAGTCGATCCTGAACATCTGCTTATATATATATATATAATATATATATATATTATAATATTATATATATATATATGAATAAAACCACGAAGGAAAGGAAACACAGAATGGTGCTCAAGCGCTTTCGTCTAATGACATCCTCAGTGTTCCTGAGGATGTCATTAGACGAAAGCGCTTGAGCACCATTCTGTGTTTCCTTTCCTTCGTGGTTTTATTCATCATAAATATTTTTCACGTGTTACTTTCGTGAAATAATTTTCATATATATATATATATATATATTATATATAATATATATATATATGACTCGCCGATTATAATCTACACCCCAAGAGAAGATTTATTCCTGATACGTTTAACCAATAAGTTATATTACGAATTTCTCGCATTCCCTCCTTTCCCCTCTTTCCATCTCTCGCATCTTTCGGCAAAAATTGTGCTGTAGAGAGTTTAAATTATATTCCTTGGATAAGGGAGAAACTGTACATATTGAATGGAAAAGTTCATCCGTGAAATGGATAAACACGTGAAGAAGCAATTATGATATTCAGAGATGCATTTATGATGTGCATTTCAGAAACGGAATCTTCACAATGAGAAGAGAAATTCATAATAAGGAAATAAGAAATTGTGAATTATAATATTCGTACGAAGTACAGTATATGATCCATCCGCGTCGACAGTTTAATTCAATCGTTTATGCATGGATGTTGCTATTTATTCGCAAATACTTGGTCGTCATCAATATATCTCGCGCGAGTGCGCACAACGTGTTTAAATAAGTGGCCAGATGCTCTCTTGACAATTGTTTCCCATTCTCGAATCATTGGTCCTCGTAGACATTCTGTGGGATTCGAATTGGGTGATCGATGTATTTCATTTACCTCTAGATGATGAAATCATTCTTAATTGTAGTTTTTCCGCGTTGCGCAAGACCGTTATCGTGAACAAAATATAGGGTGTCCATAAATGATTACCCTGATTAAAGCATGCTATAACTTTTAAATAAACACACGTATTCAAACACAGTTTTAATCATAAGTAGATAAACATACAAAGTTTTGATCCATAGTTAATGAACTTAATAATCTTCCACAAGTGCACCCCTAGTGGCACGTAAAATGTCTAAACGGTATTCACACTGATGCCACACATTTTCCAACATTTGTTACCTTGTAGGCGTGTAACTTCAAACGTTTGTGTAACACCTTGTGCACCGTAGACTTCGGTATCTTTAGTTGGCATGAAGCTTGTCTCACCGATTCCCTAGGGTGACCGTGTGAAAGCAGTTTGAATGTTTTCCACCGTCCCATCGGAAACTGATGGTCTACCACTGCTCTTTCCCTTTTCCATGTTTCCAGTTTCCAAGAATTTTTTCATCCACGACTTAACTTCACATCAGGTGGATTCTTTCCATACTTTGTTCTGAACCTTCGCTGAACACTGACAGGAGATTTTGTTTTTGCAAGCCACACAACACATTGTGCCTTCTCTGTCACAGACGCCATCTTAACTGAACAGCTACTACAGCGCTCCTAGCGGCGAATGCGGTAGACGAAACACACCAGCACAGAAACTCTACGAGATCACGTAAAAAGAAAACGGATGTAAGATTCGTCATTAAAACATGAGAGCATACTGTTTTCAGGGTAAACATTTATGGACACCCTGTATATTGTTTCTGGTTCTGGAATCAGATACCCCCGACACTTGTGGAAGCGTGACGTCTTTTAGCATATTGTTCAAATATTGTTCACTAGTAAAAATGTCCACGAATTTGTGTCATTTCCGGACCCTAAATCCCGAAATCCATCCTCAGATCCCGACGTTTATACAACGATCATTCCTGTGTATCTGCACAGTATTCTTCTCAGAACGTGTTCTTTGCTCTTTCAACAAAGAATACCATGATCATATGTTGAAAAGGTTTTTTCGTCTGAGTAGACCACTTTCTTCCACACCTCATCTTGAGGCAGATATTGAAATGAAAAATCTAATTGCGCTTCCTGTTGAGCATTAGTTTGGGTAGATTCTACATTGCAGAGTGGTGGCAGCAAATACCATTGTCGTGCCGTCAGTTGATCGCATTTTTTTTTGCTTTGTTTTAAATTTAACTCTCGTTGAATAGTACTCGCATTTGTAAATAGTGTTCCCGTCGCAGGGGCTACTATTTGTTGAGCTCGATCCTCCATTGTTATCCTGGGTCTTCATCTGGGCGTGTCTCAACCAAGTTTTCAGTTCTATACCCATGTACCCAATGCTCACCAGTAGGTTGGAAATACCAGACCTGCGGCATATTTCTGTATTTCAAACTCCTTTATTATTATTAACCAGCACCATCGGGAGTCGAACCCCTGACCTCATTGTCTTCACTTTGTTTATAAGGAAACGTGTTACCCACTGTGCTACGGGCACTGGCAAGTTTCTTCAAAACTATTTTCCTCCGATGCTGCGCGTATATTGTGCGTGTAACAAGTAGTTTATGATCTCAAAACGAACCACACTACTTTTTCAATCGATTGTACATGAGGATCTCACATGGAAGTGACACATAATTAGCTAGAGGCATAACCCTCCTCGCGACAATAAATCTCTTCATAAAAGCTCTTCGCCCCCTAAAAA
>JAJOZX010000872.1:0-42500 GCA_023014485.1 Bathynomus jamesi
CCTAACGCGTTATAAAAAGGGAGGAGTATTTGGCCGGTTTTTGAGAGGAGTAAACGTGTTTGTCTTTCTATGAACGCGTCTTTAAATGCCCGCCAAATAACATCTCCGTCACTGCTGTTCACAAACATTAGATCTTTTAAGTTTTCTTTGAGACCATCAAAATCAACCCTGCGAAAATCTAATTGCTGATTGGAATTTAATAATTTGGATACGGGTGTCTTAATATTAAAACGAATTCGGTTATGGTCGCTGTCACTTAAGGATCTGCAGATAGGCAGATCGGATATCAGGTTGTCTTCTGTAGTTAATATCAATTCTAATATATTGTTTCCTCTTGTGGTTTCCTTCACCCACTGGGTCAGAAAGTGATCGCCTACAGACCTCTACGAAGCAGATTTGGATTCCCATTCTATCCGACCACAATTAATGTTTCCCATAATTGAAGCTAATTTTCCCTCTATGATTTGAACGAGAATATTATATAGAGTTCGTGATCCGAGTAAATCGTCGCTCAGTGTGTTTGCCTCGCCATTGTTGCCTGCCACTGGCCCAACTTGAGCAGGCTTGTTTGTTCGTAGCCCCACCCCATATAATTCACTTGCCGGCGGCGTCGCTCCATCAGAGTCGTTTATCGGCTGCCCTACCCCAATTGATTCGGTTGTCGAAGGTACTACCCATTTGATTCATTTACGTTGGCGCTACCGGAACAGACTCACTTGAGTATGTGATTATGCGGCGGCCCCATTCTATTAATCCCATTTCTGGCCAAAGCGACGACATCTGTCTAGACGGTCATACGAGAGAGAGAGTTACAAGGAGTTACAAGGACAAGAGGAAGCCTCAAAGACCTTCCGGTCCACTCTGGGACGTTCCTGTTATTAAACAAGTTTATTTTTCTTCCAACTATCCTAGCAGTAGTAGAAAACTGGTAGAAAGGTATAAGGCTCTCCCCACCCTCCGCTCCCTCCCTGCCAGAGGCAGGTACGGAAAAAGGTTGAATAACAGACCTTGACCCTGGAAAAGTAGCCAAGGAAATTTTACAGGAAAGTGAAGAATATATAAAAAGCTGTATAATTAGCATGCCCACAGACACCGTGCAAGCGAACTCCTGCAGTTATGTTATGTTTTAGTCTTAAACCATAAGAGTATTCAGTACTTTGTCTAGCCTATTTTTAAACACATTTACACTTTGGCTGGAAACAACCTCTGAGGGAAGTTGGTTTTAGATATTAACTATTTTATAGGAAAAGAAATTCCCGCAGACAGAAGTCCTAAATGTCTTTACCTTCCAATTTAAAGCCATTATTTCTTGTCGGATTGGCATTAAGTGGGAAAAGTTTCTGTAATCTATCCTGTCTATTCCGTTGAGCATCTTGAAAACTTGAATAAGCTGACCGCGCAACCTCCTCGCCTCTAAGGTAAACAGATTTAGGCGCTCCAATCTCCGTTGGTAGTTTTGCATTCTCATTGAAGGGATCAATTTTGTAGCCCTTGCTTGTACTCTTTCTAATATTTCCATGTCCTCCCTGAGGGATGGAGACCAAAACTGCGCACAGTATTCCAGTTGAGGTCTGACTAGTGAATTATAAAGAGACATTACAGTCTCCTTGTTCCGAAACTGGAACTGTCTTTCAATATAACCTAATATTTTTAAGGCCCTCTTTTCGATTTCTGCACAGTGCTTCGACGGTTTCAGATCGTTGCTAATATAGACTCCTAAGTCTTTCTCTAGATCGGTCTCAGTCAAGTTCCTTCCCAAGAGAGAGTAATCGGTCTTCGGGTTTTTATAACCTATGTGCATTACCTTACATTTGTCCAAGTTGAATGGCATCTGCCAAGTAGCAAACCATTCGCCCAACCTGTCAAGATCATTTTGAAGCGTTCTTACGCCTCCTCATTACCTACACTACTTCCTAATTTCGTATCGTCTGCAAATTTGGAGATTTTATTTAGAAGCCCGACGTCTATGTCGTTAATATAGATGATAAAAAGTAAAGGACCCAGAACGGAACCCTGTGGGACACCATTGGTGACGGGCGCCCACTCCGAAGCCACTCCATTTATTACCACTCTCTCGAGGATTGGTTACAAGATAAAAGAGAGAGAGAGAGAGAGAGAGAGAGCGCGCGTACAAGCAAAGAACTAGATCTAGTTTCAGTAAATGTCTCATACCATGATATTCGAAGCACAGTTGACGTACACACGATGGTGCGTGCCAGATGCGGCACCACCAGTGGGTCCATGAAGGGGTTCTGACAACAGCGGCGTTGACTTTGGCTTATAAATAAAATTTTAAAAAGCAAATATTTCATTGTTCCACAAAACACCGTTCCGCCCATACACCTATTCCGGGTACGAGCACCTCGTAGCATTATTGCCAAGTACATAGAAGATTAACGTACTAAGAGACTTTCGCCATTGGAAGCACAATGCTTTCACTTATCATAATCCAATGAGCCGTCAAATTCATAATACTCATTTCTCCTCTTGTATCGTTAACTTTCATTGCAGACACTCCTAACTTTTATGGATCGGGGTGCGTGATTCATCAGGAGCAAGATGGATTGCACGTTTGGGTTTACTCCGGAAGCCAGCTGAAATAAGCATTTGCAGAAAAATATCAGCAACAGAAATAATTAAAAGAAAAACACAATTAGTAATCTGCAGTTTGTTTTTTCTCTTCACATTTTACGGTTTCTCGGCAGAAATAATTAAAATTTTAGGAAAAAACCCAGTAATTGTGGAGTCGTTTTTGAAATTTCATTTTTAGGAGAACTCTTCCACAAATGTCCTTGCTGTAATTACAACACATTTATACCATTTCAGATACATCTTGGCCAATGTCGTAACACCGCTACCCGTCGATCAGCGAAGTTAAGCGACAGTGGGTCTGGAGAGTAGTTGGACGGGGGACTGTCCTCCACGTCCAGATTATTTATAACGACCAGTTGGTCGGATTCCACTTAAAGCTGTAGGTTCCTTCCGTAACATGATCTTAGATGTTGCGAAGGAGGTTAAACAACCCCCATCATTACATTCATGCCATCTCAAACCTGCTGGAAGCAAACTAATCCCAAAATCAAAATATATGTGTATTCTGTACATTCTCTCTCTCTCCCCTCTCCTCCTCCCTCCCTCCCTCCCTCCCTCACTCTCCTCTCCCTCCCTCTCTCCTCTCCTCTCCCTCCCTCTCTCACTCTCCTCTCCCTCCCTCTCTCTCTCACTCTCCTCTCCCTCCCTCCTCTCTCACTCTCCTCTCCCTCCCTCTCACTCACTCACTCTCCCTCTCTCACTCACTCACCTCTCCCTCTCTCACTCACTCACCTCTCCCTCTCTCACTCTCACTCACTCACCTCTCTCACTCTCTCTCTCCTCCCTCTCTCTCTCTCTCACTCTCCTCTCCCTCCCTCCTCTCTCACTCACCTCTCCCTCTCTCACTCTCCTCTCTCTCTCTCTCTTCACTCTCCTCTCCATCTCTCTTACTCTCCTCTCCTCCCTCCCTCTCTCTCTTACTCTCCTCTCACTCACTCACTCTCTCTCTCATTCTCCCTCCCTCTCTCTCTCCTAATTTTATTTACTGTGTATAACATAATATATACATAATACAAATTGAATTTTCAGTTCTAAAGTGTCTTTCATACAAACAAATTGTACTTTAATTTCTGAAGCCGTTATACGTACAATGAATAAAAAATGTATTTATATTTATTTATTAAATAAATTATTCTCTCGCGTGAATGACATAAATTGGATAAATAAACATTATTCGCCAAAATATTAATTGCAAATCTGTCTTCATTAGTCTATCCAATGAGACGTGATTTTTTTTTCCCTTTATATTTGACGTATGAGCTCATATATATATATATATATATATATATATATATATATATATATATATATATATTATATTTCTGAAATTATGGATAAAATAAAACTAAGTTATACTTTTCTTTACAGCTCTTTTTTTTTTAAGATTTTTCCTCTTACACTGAAGTCGCTAGGGTGTGTTGGGGTTGGAGTTCGGGGTGCGTATTGGCGGGGTGCTGGGGGTTCTGTAGGTGTTCCGTTATTAAAGTTGTCAATAATTGGGCACTCGAAAATCGACGTCAAGTTGAAAATTTTTATTTATTTATTATTTTTTTTAGATTAAATTCTCGTTTGGTTTTTTATTCTCATTTCGTTGATCTTTTTTTGTTTTAAATTTTACTCGTTTTTACTTTTGTAATTTTATTTGTGTATCTTCTACTTTCCTTTGTGTGTGTGTGTGTGATTATTTTACTTCATTTAAAATTAGTTACGTATTTATTCAGTTATGCCTTTATATATATATATATACAGTATATATATCAGGGTTGGCACGATTGGGCCCAATGGGTTTTTTCGAAAAAGCCCAGTCTGAAAAAAACCTATACAGTTTGGTTTTTTTCAATATTTTGCAAAATCTAATACTTGGAAACCTTTTTTTAGTACTTTCAAATCAAGATATAAATATTTTCAGCAACTTACTGCCAATTAGTTTAAAAATATAATGCTATCTGATAAAGGATAAAAATATAACGAGGAAAGATGAAAATAAAACTAGTTTTTTAAATTCATCAATGTAATACAATTAACTTTCATAATGACTGATATGCTACTCTTGGATACACTAAATAGGTACTGAAAACCCTAAATAACAATGTACCACCCTTAACATTTAAACTGAGGCCTTAGCCTAACCAAAATAAATCATTTTTCTTGAGATTCAAAAAAAGAAAACTCTAATATCAAGTAAGAAAAACCTCCGACAATTACATAAGCATTGCTATGAAAATGACTAGGAACTGGATGTCCATGATGTCTTATCTACTATTCTGGTGGCTGCCCTACCACTCAAAGTCTGTACTCTCTTAGATAGAAGTAAACTAGTTACATTGATTTTGAAAACTGCATTGCAAACACAATTTAGTTTTTCTCCAGAAGCAAACACTACCGATCAGAGTCAGACACAATAGTGACACTTAGCAACTCCTCGAGTCTGAGGAGTAAGGACTGAGGTAGACTCCAAATGTGCGTATTGCATCCAGCATACTCATTACATACGTGTTCCATATGCTTTTGGTTCAAGGTTGTCTAGCAAATTGAGTACTGTACTTGGAAATATTTCTCAGATGGGTTGCTAACTTGCTTGCCAAGTTTATTCCTGGTCTGCTTTGTATTTTTGGGAAGGGTAATGGCCTAATGGGTATTCAGACAAGGTAAAACCAGTCATAATTTTTATTTTGGTATCTATTTTGATGTCTGTTAATGGTGATTCTTTGTATTATCCTTTAATTTTAGGCAAAGTGGAAGCAGGAATAAAATACAAGATGGTAAAGATGTATACATTTACGATTTGTCAACATTATGAAAAACCCCAACTGGGCTGGGTTTCTGTGAAAAAACCTGAAAAAACACGTGGGTTGGTTTTTTTCTAAAAAAAAAAACAATTTGGCCAACCGTGATATACAGGCTGGCGCAAAAGTCAGGAACCATAGGCACATTTTATTAAATTATAATAAATGTTCGAATTGGTGGCCTTCCACTTGGAGACACTTTCCGACGCGTTAAATGTACAGTATAATGTTTGAACATTCCTTAACACATTGGTACTGATTTTGGCACATTCAGATGTGATTTTATCCTTTAGAGAACGTATGGTTCTGGGTCAATCAGCATAGACTACCGACTTGAGATGGCCCCACAAGAAAAAGTCAAGAGGCGTGAGGTCTGGAGACCTAGGTGGCCATTCGACAGGCCCTCGCCGTCCGATCCACTTGCTTGGGAATGTTTCATCTAAAGAGCTCCGAACGATGATTGCGAAATGTGGTGGTGCACTATCCTGCTGAAACCACATCTCCGCCCGTTCTGCCAATGGAATGTCGTCCAGTATGGGCATTAATGTTTGCAGCATATGCAGATATGCTTCGCCTGTTACATTGCCATCGAAAAAGTACGGACCAATTAACCGATCCCCCCAGAGCGCAGCCCACACCATAATTCGTGGATCGAATTGCACATGTCCTTCCTCCATCCAGTAGGGGTTTTCATTGGTCCAATAGCGTGCATTATGCCTATTGACACGACCGCTGATTGAAATATCGCTTGCTGATTGAAATATCGCTTCGTCGCTGAACATGATCCTTCGTTGAAGCTGTCGATATTGTAAACACCACTGGCAGAACTACACGACGGTCTGTGTCGTCACCGTGCAGTTCTTAAACGAGTTGGACTTTGTAGGGGTGGAAACGATTTGTTGTAAGAATTCGTTGAATGGATCTTCTGGAGACACCCATTTCCTGGGATAACTTTGTAAGGACTTACGTGGGCTGTTTTCGAGGTGATTGAGTACCGTTAGTGATGTTGCTGCATCGGTTAATCTTTTTGGCCAGCCACTACGCGGCCGATCGTGAACACTTCCCGTTTTTTTTGAAGCGAGTGAACAGTTTTCCAAATGATGCCTGAACAACTGGTGTGTGTTACCACGCCTTGCACACATTAAAACTATCTCCACCCGTTCATCTATTGTCAATTTCTGTGCCATAAGTTCAACAACTAATCTGAAAAGAACAAAAAACACATTAAAACAAATTATTAAAATGTGCCTATGGTTCTTGACTTTTGCGCCACCATATATATATATATATATATATATATATTATATATATATATATAAGGAATCTCCAGCACACCGACCTGAATAACTTCAAGAACCAGCTGGACAGATTCTTGTGCAAAGTCCCTGACCAGCTATGCGTGGCTGGCTACGAGGGCAGGAGGAGATCAGAGAGCAATTCCATCCTTCACCAAGTCCCGCAAATGAGACGGGATGCTGCAGAGGGGTCGACCGCAGGTCGATCCTGAACCGTCGTTCAAACTCGACAAAAGTATATAACCTTACCTTACCTTACAAAGGTTTCGCGCGATGATTCTCATTTCGCGAAGGTCAAGCTTGTCGCCCCTCCTCTCGAGTTGGCCTGGTGAAGTAGTAAGTTGGTTTTTTGTGCTCTCCACTCATAGCCAGGTACGCCCGGCTCATCGGGGATTGTTCTGAGTCAGGCGTCTAGTCTTCTTTTGAAGATGTCCACTGCAACTCCCTTCGTGTTTCTTAGGTCTTTGGGCAACTGATTAAACAGTTTTGGTCCTCTCACTACAAAACTATTTTCTTTCAGGATTAAGGATGTCCCCTGTCTCGCCTTCAATTTGGGAATACGCCACAGTCTACCGTTTCTACCTTCCACCGTTGTTTGGGAAGTTATAGGGTTCAGAGTAAGATTAGGGACTAGTTTCTCCATTATTTTCCAAGTGTATATATATATATATAAATTGGAATGTTCTTCGTATTACTTTAATAAAAGTTAGATTACTTTAATTAAAATCTGCATTAATTAAAAATTAGTGAAGTGGAGATATTTCAACTCCGAATGAAATTGAATGAAATCGACCCATATTTTGTATTAAAAATTTCCTAAATTACATTATTTTTGTAACATTTATAAGAAAATGTTAATTTATTAGGGATTCGACGTTGCCGCGTCGCGTTACCGTTTCCCGTTTGATCAGCGATTATGGGCCTGCTCAATAGTTGTATGGGTGACTCTTCTCCGCGTTCAGATGATGTAATTCCATATAAATATGTCTGTTCACTCCGTTACGAAGATGGTTATTATTATCAATAGTAACATTCATAATTAATTCCCAGAAACGTTTTAAACTATAAAAACCATATTTCTGTTAATATTAATTTTTCAAATTCAGTTTGGATAGATTTATAAATGCTTGAAATTTAAGTCCACTGTCGAATAATTTCAATCATTTGCATGTAGAAAACGTGATACGAGCATCTCATTTTACCTACCTTTTCTTTCTCTTTTCGTGTTAATAAACACTGTATGATTATTACATTAAAAGTAACATTGTTAATTGCTCATTTATATTTTTTTTTCAATCTGGTTTCATTTTGTATAAAAATTAAGAGCGAGATGCATAAAATATCTTGGAAATTACTGAATTCGAATAATGCCAAGGCCATTGCAAAAGTTGCATTGAAAAGAAAAAAAAGAATTTAGTATCTGTACATACAGGGTGTCCACAAAAGAATCGTAGAAATGTAGTTTACTTTCAAATGGAATTTGTGCGATTCTTTTGTGGACCCGCTGTATATTAAAACAATGAAGTTAGAGAATATATGTAAAATCTTTATTCGTTCGTGAAGCCCAACTGAAAGAAACAAATCTTTGGTTTAAAATTAAACAATATATTCAGCTATATTTTACATTCGAAATTAACTGTCCAAAAGTTATTTTACTTTTTCGGTGCTGCGCATGCGCTTACGAAACAAAATGCTGTCAAATTTTCAACTTTATCGTATTGTTATACTGTTAAATAGAAAAGTCCTTACCCTTTCTGCGTCATTTTCATGAATTATTAAATCTATAATACTTAAATATTGAATATTACACCCTTGTATTATATATATATATATATATATAATATATATATATATATATATATTATAGAGAGAGAGAGAGAGAGAGAGAGAGAGAGAGAGAGAGAGAGAGCCCGCGTTTGACCGTCTTGAAATGAGAAATCATTGCACGGAACATTTAGATGAACACAGTGGCGCACATTTCTTAAATTTATTTTAGCGACCCAAAAGTTTCAACAAAACGTCATCGTCAGTGAGAATTAAGCAGTACTAAAGATAATGTAAACATTTGCCTCCATAGTTTTGTGTTTTATTTATTAAATGTTCTATTTGGCCGATATATTAATAGTACGAGTACAACGGGTAAATGAGCGTCTGCTCGCTCGTCTCGTCTCGTCTTGTCGGTGATCGATCACCTGGCTCGGGCCATCTAAAAGTCACTATAGGAATTCAAAGACGAACTTAGTTGTCTTCGAATCGAATCTTTCGTAATTCCGAAGAAAGTAGCAAAATGTTTACATCACAACTGATTATCATCTTTCGATTTATATTCCACAATAAAAAAATTTTATCTGCATAATTCACTTAACTTAGTACACAAAATGTCTTTCAGTATATAAAAATCAATATAAAATAATGCCGTTTCATATCCCCCAATCGGATCAAATCAAAAGCAACAGTAATATGCTTTCCCTGGTCACACTTTAAGCTTTAAACAATTTCATATGACGATAATAACATTGTACAGGGTGTCCCTAAAGTCTGGACACATAGGAAATATCACTAACTATAACTAACTATATGTTATTATTATTATTATTATTATCTTAAATTCATGCAACTGAGGCCTAAGGTAGGCCCACATCGAATCAGCAACCCTGAGGTAGGACGAAATAGGACCTCCAAGTCCAAGTTATGGACTTGGAGGTCCTATTTCGTCCTACCTCAGGGTTGCTGATTCGATGTGGGCCTACCTTAGGCCTCAGTTGCATGAATTTAAGATAATAATAATAATAACATATAGTTAGTTATAGTTAGTGATATTTCCTATGTGTCCAGACTTTAGGGACACCCTGTATAAAACCTTGCAATAACAAAACGTTGCAATATAAAAGAAATACAAAACAAATCCCAAATGAGGGGGAAAAATAATAATAATAATAATAATAATAATTCGATATAGCTAATACTGTAACCACGTAACAGTAAATAAATTTTAACTGTAATTATTTAAAGCAATTGAAATAGTTACTTGCAAAATTGAAGTCACTATCTCGGCCAAATCGGTACTGATAACCTTCTAAGCATTAGTAGATGAAACTGCTTATTCCATCAATACTCCGTAATGATTTTTTGTTCTATACATAAACGTATTTACAAATTAAACAACTAAATCATAAAATAATATATAACCTTGTAACTATTTTCAATCTAATAGTTAGGCATGCGTTATATGACATTGCTGGAAAGAATCGGAAACCAGATATAATATGTACGGTTATGGAAGTATGTATTTCATTTATAATGTCTACAATTTATAATATGTCTATAATACAACTATGAATGTAAATAATGAACAACAAGGAAATTTCTACGGTTCAAGGACGAAACAGCCTAAAAACACGAGAGTTGAATTCTAAATACAGTATGCGTGATTCGAAAAACAACATAGGCCCTTCAGTTTGGAAGACAGTTAGCCAGTTGGAGAAATCGCGCCCCATGCTATTTCTCCTAATTAAAGCATACACAGGATACTCGTTTTTAAGAATGAAGAAAGTATTTCATAGTGAGGTTGGGTTGTCAGTTAGAGAATTCGGCACTTCAAAATAATCGAACAATTGTTTTGTTCTGTCATTTATTTTAGTGTTCGAGACTTTAATATAACGACTATTTCCTCACTATGATTAGTTGTCGCTTCCTTAAATTATATGCGTGAGTTTTTTCGTTTGGCCTTGTTATGGCAAATTGGCTGTCAGTCGAATTCGAAGGGTTGGGTCTATTTAAATAGGAACCCGTTCATCATTTAAATTTGAGTCTTCAGATACAATCATCGGGTAGGCTTCTTTTAAAAACTCTCTCTTTATCTTATTAGCGTGCATCAGAATAACTTTTTTCTTATTGGAAATTATTTCTCTAATAACAAAGTTATCGTTGAATCTGTCAATAATTCGATATGGGCTTACATATTTAACTGGCCACTTTAACTTATCTAATTGAGACGCTGTTCGTTCGTTCCTTTTCCGAACGATGTCTCCAACTAGTAAATCAATTCCGCTTGTCTTTTTATCTTATGACTCTTTATTTGCATCGTGACGTTTTTCAGTTTTCTTACGAATGTAATGGTTTTATTTAATCTGAGCAACATTTTCACCCAAAGAGTAATTTAGTCGTTATTTTCCTAAAAACGCTGCAAATGGAAGTTCGGAATCTCGGCCTTGAAACAGAAAGAAATGGGATGTCTTTAATATTGGTTTGATAGGACATGTTCAAAACTAAACAAACGAATGGTAGTTGATGATCCCATGTTAAGGAATCTTCCTCCGCTAAACGAGAGAGGTATTTTTTTTATATTCCTCATTTGTGTCTCAATTTAGGAATTAGGAATTTAAAGTTAGCGTCTACTTCAATAAAAAGCGTTTTTTGATTCAGTACCGTTGTCTAAAGTACATTCAATAAAGCAGGCATTACTGCAAATAAAATTCGTAAAAACCTCGGTTATCGTATCAGCAGATATATTTGGCATCGCAGTCGCCCAAACATGGCGAGTAAACTTATCAACAAAAACTAATGCATATTCGTTTCCATCATAAGATTTGGCAATTGAACTAAGTCTCCGGAAAGACGTTGCATAGGCTTATCGATAGAAGGAAAATTCCTAATTCTGCCGTTTGTTGGCCATGTGATCGGCGCAATCGGCATGGTACACACGTTTTTGCGTACTCTTTAATGTTTTTGATCATATTTGGCCAATAAAAAGTTGATCTCGTTCTTTGTAAGGTCCTTAAGAAACTCTGATGACAAACTACAAAAGAATCGTGAGTTAACTGTTGGACAGATATAACTAAAGATTTAGGTACGACAAGTTGGTTTCTAATATGCGCTGTGTTCTTAGGAATTTCCGGGACTCTATATTATACGCCTTTGTCTAAATAGTATAAATATCTTTCACTCGATTTCCGAAGAGGTGCATTACAATCACCGTTCATAATGCATTTTGAAAAGTTATCCTTTGACTGCTCTTTTTTGTACGGTTTCTAAATCTAAACGCAGAACCGATTGAACACATTCGTCTGAGCCTACCACGTTCATATTCGAGATTGGGCTTACTGAAAGTGTCCTTTTCTGTTGTGCGTGAGAGGTAGTCGGCTAAAATATTGCTTTACCAGATGAGTAATGAAATTCGAATATGCTAATGGCCAAAAGGTGATCGGAGTGAATATGAAATTTTATGCCTGTCAAATAATTAACTCCTTCAATTACGGCCATTTCTTCCTTCTCTATTGTTGATTTCGAGACTTCAGAATCTTTAAGTTTTCTAGACAAATAAGCAATGGTTATAGGGATCTTCGTCCCATTTATAGAGTTATCAGACATCTGCGTTAAAACTGCACCGAGCTCCAGATTTTGTAAGATGGGAGACTGTTATTTCTGCTTTGATGTGTCAAATGCGATTTGATGTGATCTTTCCCATTTAAATTTAGTGTTCTCTCGTGTTAATTCCGTCAATGGTCCCGCAGTAACCGAAAAATCCTTAATGAAACTATGATAAAAACCTATTAATCCTAAAAATTGCCTAACTTTTCGTAGTGTGGTAGGTGGTGAAACCTCTCGAATACGAGTTAACTTTTCAGGTGATGGGGAAATGTCATGCCCAGAAATTTCGTGGCCAAGAAATTTCACTTTATTTTTCGCAAAACTACATTTCGATAAGTCTAGCTTTAAATTGTAAGTTTCGAGCTGCATTAATACTTTATCTAAATTGTTCAAGTGGTGTTCAAAGTTTTAGCCTGAACGACAATATCATCGATAAACGAGTGACATATTTTATCCTGAATTTGTTTACAAAATCCGATTTATAGTTTGTGAAACTATAGCAGGACCGTTGGTTGTTCCGTCCAGTAATTTTTTGTATTCAAATAGCCATTTGGAGCCATAAATGCAGTGTTTTGACAGTCTTCCGAATTAAGGGTTATATGATGATAACCATGCTTCAAATCTAAGGTGGAAAACACTTCTTGAACCATTTAGGCTATCAAATATGTCATCGGATCTATTAATTAAGTATATTTCTTCGTAATTGCGTTAAGTTTACGAAGATCAACTACTAATCTTATCCCACCATTTTATTTTTTCACTAAGAGAATCGGTGAATCACCAGGCACTTTCGGACGGTTGAATAACATTAATTTTCAGTATATTTTGAACGTGCTGTTCAACTAATAGTACGGTACGGTAATCTGTATTGTGGAGAGAAGATCGGCCCGCTATTATCTGAATTGGATTACCTTTATTAACCCCTTTTTTCCGTCCCAAATTATTGTTTTGAGCTAAAAAAAAAAAAATTAACACAATGTTAAAAATAGGTATGGAAACAAACGAAACTTTTAGAAATTTATTTAATTAATTACACCTGAAATTATATGATTCCATTGACGCTATCAAGTAATAAGAGACACTAACATCACTTTGACACTTTGAATGAAACAAATAAAAGCAATATTTGTCCGTTGCTAAACACAACGGTAGACCATACTACTTCGGATGGAATGCATTAAAGCAGTTTTTGTCCTCCGTTAAACATAATGGTACATCACACTTTCGACATTTTAGAGGAGAGTAGTCCTTCATACAGTTTCTGCATCCCTTTTTGGGTTGTAAATGGTCAGGCCAATGTCCAAAAACCTGCCAGATATTGCTATACAGTTAATTGTTATATTCAAATGCCATAAGGCATCATTGAAGCTAATCTGAGGAAATTATACATACTTTTTTTGTTGATGATGCCATATGGAATCGCTGGCACAGAAAGAGTTAATAATAAACTAAATACAGTGGTTTTACAATTCATAATGACATGAATAATTGTGAAGCTGAACTATTTATTTTATTTAATTGACCTTTAAGCTTTAGGCTTTACCCGTCTCTATTGAACAAAGAACGTCTGCACCTCACCCTGATCGAATTCATTTAGGGAAATAGCGTTTCTATGGTTACGTAAGCGGTTTAGTAATTTACATTTTTTAGTTTCATCCTGATGAGACAAATCCCATTGTTGAAACTGTGTTTCTAATTCTGTGTCAGGGGTTACCAACGTAACACAAACTGAATGAGATGGAATGGCGGTCTGAGGTTGTATTTCCTCTTGTACAATATTCACTTAACCTATTACGGAATGAAATGGAATTTTTTAATTTTTACTCGACTAATTATAAATAGCTAAAGGAACTCTTCTATTATTTACGAGGCCAAAGTGAGGGGAAATTCGATGTCTGACGGTAACTTAGAGGACTGTTAAAATGCAAATGTTATCGTGAATAATATATACAGTATTTTAATAAAATATTGCACCTGCGTGAATGCAGGAATATCGAAGTCCTTCGGAGCTTTTGTAAAATGCATCCGGGGACGTTTTGAAACTTTGACTACATTTACTTTAATTGACCGATTTAGTTGGACAATGATGGGAAATTTTTTTAAAAATAATTTGTTAGACTGAATATCCGAATTTGTTTTATATTTAATAATCACATTAGCTCGTTTTTAATAAGTCTGATCCGAAAAGTAACGCACTCGAAAATGAAACATCATTAACAATAACAAAATTATGTTCGTAAACTTTGCCACGTTTCAAATTAATTAGCAGTCGAATACTTCCTTCTGTTTGAATGCATTTACCGTTCGCGACTCTCAGGCTTTTATTATACGAATGAATTTTGAAACCCTAATTTACAAAATTAGAGGCAACCGAACTCTTAATTAGTGAAATATCACTACCGGAATCTATAAGAGAAAGGTAAACCTTATGATGTATTTGAATGCGAATCACGAGGCAGGGATATTTCGCGGGTAAAGTATTATTTTCATTAACCCTTTAAGGACGAAAGGTACAAATTGCTCACGTTTCAAATACACGTATTCATAACTTAACCCTACAAAAAACTCAGGGCTTAAAGGGTTAAGTATAGAAGGTCGGGGGCTAATGGTTGATTAGATTTATTGATGTTAGTTGTCGGTGAATTGTGAATTGCCGCAGTATGTTGTTGTTTCTTTATAAGCTTCGGAGTGCATATTACGTTCGTTGCCTTTGTGTGTGTCGGGGGGGTCCATTTTCTAAAAAGGTGGGATACGTACTACGCGTATGTCCCGGCATATTGCAATGAAAGTAATTGCCTCTCGGTAGGTTGCGAGTATATTCTGCTAAAAAATGACCCTCAATGCGACAAAATGGGCAATATTTTCGTTGAGTCTATCTATAGTGGAAGAATGTGACGCGTTGGACGGGGGAAGGCGTTTGGGAGAATCGGTTTTGGGGGAGGGTAATGGAAGTAGTTGGGTGGGGGGATATTCGGCGGTGCCATTGATGAATGACAAAGGGAAAGACGTTTTATTATTCGCCAGACGGGACGGATGGACGGATTACGCCAACTCACCACTTCATCAAGATCTAATTCGCATTCCGATGGGTCAAACTTTTTAGTTAAGTCATCGACATCCTCGGGGTCGAATGTTGATGATAATGCCTTCAGGACATTTCGTTTCACGGCTAAGCTGGTAATCATCAAAGCTACCTCGTTTATCAAAAACTTTTTGATTTTGTCAAACGCTCGGCAGATTTTATTCTTTACGATAGTAGTGTATTCAGGGAACGACATGTTATGAGTAATTTGAAAGTCGTTACCTGATCCCACTCACTAATTTTCTTTAAAGTTGCTTTCCGGGTAAACGTTTGAAAGTACATGTAGATATCATCTTTATTTAAATTTAGGGGTCGTGTATTTTTCGCAAACTCTAATAAAATTAGTTGCGGAGACACCGTTAAAAGGTTATTACCGCGAGGTTGACCATTACACTTTCGCCTAACAGACATATTAAAAAAATAATAATAAAAAGAGACGAAAAATGATTGAAAAGAAAATCTGTAAAAATTAAAACCGAACGCGACGAACGGGAACTGAGGAAGTTGTACCTCAAGAAAAGGTCCTTTAAAGTTTACAACCCTCCCTTCGTATTGGGCGGGTTGGAGAGTGGAGGGAGGGCTTGAGGTAACCACTCGAGAGGTTTAAGGTCAAACATAAAACGCTAGAAGCTACGCAGTTTGAGCGTGATTTTTAAAACTTATAATAGTTCAAAGCCTACTACCACATAGACAAATTACATATAAATATAAGCCTACCAGAATTTTCTCTGCAACACTGCTAACTGAAATACATCGAAAGCTGTAACATTAATCGGGAGAACAAGCTAAAAATTTTCCTTGGCTGTTTACACAACACGAAACAATGCAAAAGACTGGTTCAATAACGGAGTGCGTGGGATCGTAATAAATTTATAACATTTTGATAAGATTAGCTGCCACCAAAAATGCAATGTTTTATTTATTAAATGTTCCATTTGGCCGATATATAAATAATACAACAGGTAAATGGGTATCTGTCAAACTTTACCAGCCCACTTTTCACTCACACAACTTTAAGGAGGCGAAATAATTTACTGATTGGATTTTGTTTATTAAAATAACTAATTTATGTAAGGATTCAACAAGTCTTTAGGGAAAGGCGAATGTTATTACGTTAAACAGGAGAGAGAGAGAGAGAGTTACAAGGAAAAGAAGTACCTCAAAAGGCCTTGCGGCCCATACCGAGGAGGTACCAATGGCAACAGGTGCCAGGGAAAATTTTGTACACACTCAAATAGTGTGCAAGATTTGGTCTAACCTTTTCTTGAACTATCCACAGAGGAACTGTTCACAACTTGAAGGTAACCTGTTCCATGTGTCACAGATCTTATACGTAAAGTAATTCCCCCACACACTAGTCCTAAACCGTTTCAAATCCAACTTCCAACCATTGTTGCGAGTTGGGTTATCATTTAAACTAAACATACTTCTAAAATCGACATCGTTGAACCCGCGTAAGAGCTTGAAAACCTCGATCAGTTGACCGCGCAGCCTCCGAGTTTCAGCGAAAACAAGTTCAGGGCGCGTAACCGTCGATTGTAGCCCATATGCCTAACGGAAGGGATTAACTTTGTGGCCCTCGCCTGCACTCGCTCCAGCCTCTCAATATCTTTCCTGAGGGTGGGCGACCAGAACTGCACAGCATACTCCAGGTGCGGCCGAACCAGGAATTGTAAGAGAGAGCACAATCTCCTTGTTCCGAAACTGAAATTGCCTTCTGATATAACCCAATAGTTTCTGGGCTTTCTTTTCCACCTCTACGCACTGTTTCGTAAACTTAAGGTCGCTGCTAATTAGCACACCCAAGTCCTTTTCAAATCAGTCGCCTCGATATTACTCCCCAACATCGAGTAGTCCGACTTGGGATTGGCGTAGCCAATGTGCATCACTTTGCATTTACCCAAGTTAAACGGCATTTGCCATTTTTCGGACCACTCTCCTATCCTACCTAGGTCCGCACGCAGTTGCTCGATCGCTCGGGCGTCCCAACATTGGCCCCAAGCTTGGTGTCATCAGCGAATTTGGCGATCCGACTGACGATGCCACCGTCGATATCATTTATGTAAATGATAAACAACAGTGGCCCCAAAACGGAACCCTGAGGAACCCCACTAGTGACCGAGGCCCAACCCGAACTAGCCCCTTTAATTACAACCCTCTGCGCCTATTCTTCAGCCAGTTTTCAATCCACCTACCTACTTCCCCACCGATACCCAGCGCGCGCACTTTCGCCATTAGCCGGCGGTGAGGTACCTTATCAAAGGCTTTCTGAAAGTCGAGATAAAGTATATCAATCGCCCTACTCTTATCGTACTCACTCAACATGACGTGGAAAAACTCGAGCAAGTTGGTGAGACACGACCTATGCCGTCTAAACCCATGTTGGGAGTCCCCAAGCAGCTTGTAGGAATCCAAATGGTCAACGATCCTATCAGCTATTATCCCCTCTAATAACACTAGGGAACAACATTTTTGTTTCTTGAAAACTATTTGGTGTTTCTTATAGAACTTTGATGCTGATTCCAAATATGGTTTCAGAATTTTCTATCACCCATAGTTTTCGAGAAAATAATATTTCCATTTACTCAGAGTTTTCCCAAAATATTAGTTAAAATTAAGTGTACTAATTTAATTTTACTTTTTTTTTCCAGGTTAACTATATTTAATAGTATTTTTTGCATTAAAAAAATATAGCTATTTAAACAAACAGATTTTTAATAAAAAGAAAGAAATTTTTTTTCAAGTTTTGCTCAAATTTTAAAATTTTTCATAGTAGAAAAAATTGGTTTTTCATTCCAAAAAGTTTTCCGTGATTTCAATAATTTTCCGCCAGCATGAATCGAAACTGTATTAATCCCAGAGATACATTTTGCTACGTATGTGGAGAACTGACCATAATGGCACAGAGGAAGACGATGACCCCACTCGTGAAGAAGGCTTACGAACTTTTTTTGGATGTAAGGTAGGCGACCAAGACAAATCCTGGGCACCTCATATCTCATGCATTTCCTGTGCCGTCACTCTTAGGGGTTGGATTAAAGGTACCGCAAATCTATGCCATTTGCCATACCAATGATTTGGAGAGAGCCCAAGGATCACCTAACGGATTGCTATTTTTGTATGACTAACGTTTCAGGATTCTCTGCCAAAAATAAACATAAAATTCAATACCCAAATCTTGCATCTGCCATGAGACCAGTACTACATGACGATGATAACCCAATTCCAACTCCCCCAAAGTCATGGACACTGGATGAAGAGTCTGAAGTTGAACCAATGGAAATTGATGACACTAAAGATACAGACTTTCAGCAACCTGAATCAAATAAACCACGTATGATAACGCAGGTTATGCTGAATGATCTCGTGAGAGATTTGGACCTTCCGAAAAAGAAAGCGGAATTATTGGGCTCCAGGTTACGTGAATGGAATTTGCTGGCAAAAGATACAAGCATATCGGCGTTCCGCACTCGCCAAAAAGATCTGATGCAGTATTTCTCCTCGTCAGGTGGTTTATGCTACTGTAATAATGTAAATGGACTGCTGTTAGCTCTCGGTCATGAGCACAAATCTGAAGATTGGCGTTTATTTATTGACTCTTCGAAGCTAAGCCTCAAGGTTGTACTACTTCACAATGGAAATAAATACCCTTCCATTCCTGTAGGGCACGCTGTCCACATGAAGGAATCTTACGAAAATATGAAACTCATCCTTCAGCAGATTAATTATGACCAGTTTCGTTGGTATATATGTGGGGATTTAAAAGTCGTCGCGCTTCTTCTGGGAATGCAGCTCGGTTATACGAAGTTCTGCTGCTTCCTTTGTGAATGGGACAGCAGAGCCAGAGATTCGCATTATTTTGTAAAGGATTGGCCACTTCGTCAAAAATGTATCCCAGGACTGAAGAATGTGTCTCATGAACCCTTAGTTGACCCCAAGAAAATATACTTACCGCCACTTCACATCAAACTTGGCATCATGAAAAATTTTGTCAAAGCAATGAACAAGGAAGATGAGGCATTCAAATATTTGAAGAAAAAGTTTTCACGACTTAGCGATGCAAAGATAAAAGAAGGGATCTTTGTTGGTCCCAAATCAGAGAGCTCATGAAAGATCAAAAGTTTGATGATGCCTTGAGAGGAAAAGAAAAAGTGGCATGGGAGGCCATGAAGAATGTTGTCACAAATTTTCTAGGGAACATCAAAGCCTCTAACTATGAAAAAATAGTGCAGGACATGATTGAAGCATATAGGTTATTGGGATGTAATATGTCACTAAAAATCCATTTCTTGCACTCCCATTTAGATTTCTTCCCTGAAAACCTCGGCGACGTAAGCGATGAGCATGGAGAAAGGTTCCACCAAGATATAGCTACTATGGAGAAACGCTACCAAGGGAGGTGGGATCCGGCAATGTTAGCTGATTACTGCTGGACATTGATGCGAGAAGCTCCTAATGAAAACTACAAGAGAAAATCAGTGACAAAGAAGTTTTAAGAAGAATATTTTAAATGCCAATCTGCCACTAATATAATTTTTATGAAGTATTTTTACTAACTTCTATACACTTTTGAATAAATATTAAAATACAAATTCTCAGTAACCTTGGGTGATAGAGAAATTCTACGGCTATATTCGGAATCAGCGGAAAAAATCCTATAAGACCGACCTGTTCACGTCCAAGAAACAAAAAAAAAGTTAAAATTTGTTCCCCAGTGTAATTTACCTACAACTGAAGTGAGACTAATGGGACGATAGTTCCCTGGACTTTCGTGATCCCCTTTCTTAAAGATAGGGGTCACGTTGGCTTCCCTCCAGTCACCAGGCACCTGGCCCGTCTCCAACGATTTGTTGAAGACTGTAGCCAGGTGGGGAGCCACCTGGTCGCGCACCTCCGCAACACTCTGGGAGAAACTGGTCTGGCCCAGGAGCCTTAAACGCGCTCAGTTTGTCTATTCTATCGGCAACGACTGTCGCGGTACATCGAACACTATCCAGCCAGCACCTTCGTGCCTCACGCCTGGCTCGGGGATGATGCGGGTGTCCTCCCTGGTGAACACTCCCGCAAAGTACTCATTAAGCACATTAGCGATGTCCGCGTCGGAGGTCCGCAGAACACCGCTTTCTACTATTAACATAACTGAAGAACTCTTTAGGGTTCCCCTTGCAGAGGCTTGCCACCCGTAGTTCTTCGTTACGTTTCGCTAGTCTAACCTTCGCCTTCACTTCCCTACACAGGCGGACATACGCTTCAGTGTTCTCATGGGAACGATTGGCCTTCGCCCTCCTATACGCTACTTTCCTATTTCGGATAGCCGAAGCGATGTCACGATTGAACCACTTTGGCTGCGTTGAAGCAGGGGTGACCGGTTTTGAGGGTATGGCACAGACTGCAGCACCATAAACTCGTCCCGGAATGCACTCCACACTCTCAACATCGCGCCGACCTCTAACCCCATCCCACCTACGCTATCCCTGAGGCTAACAAAGTCCGCCCGCCGGAGATCGAGCTTACTGCCTCTCGAGTTACTACGCTTCACCCGAGGGACACGCACACGGAACCTAATCAGACCGTGATCACTCCCGCCCAACGATTCGTCAACGGCGAGGCCAGTGACGAGGTTGTCTTCTGTCGTGAATACTAAGTTTAGAACGCTTTCGCCTTGTGTAGGCTCATTGACGCACTGAGTGAGGAAGTTCTCATCAGCAGAGAGAGAGAGAGTTACAAGGAAAAGAAGTACCTCAAAAGGCCTTGCGGCCCATACCGAGGAGGTACCAATGGCAACGGGTGCCAGGGAAAATTTTCTACACACTCAAATAGTGTGCAAGATTTGGTCTAACCTTTTCTTGAACTGATCCACAGAGGAACTGTTCACAACTTCCGAAGGTAACCTGTTCCATGTGTCACAGATCTTATATGTAAAGTAATTCCCACACACACTAGTCCTAAACCGTTTCAAATCCAACTTCCAACCATTGTTGCGAGTTGGGTTATCATTTAAACTAAACATACTTCTAAAATCGACATCGTTCAACCCGCGTAAGAGCTTGAAAACCTCGATCAGTTGACCGCGCAGCCTCCGAGTTTCAAGCGAAAACAAGTTCAGGGCGCGTAACCGTCGATTGTAGCCCATATGTCTAACGGAAGGGATTAACTTTGTGGCCCTCGCCTGCACTCGCTCCAGCCTCTCAATATCTTTCCTGAGGGCAGGCGACCAGAAACTGCACAGCATACTCCAGGTGCGGCCGAACAGGGAATTGTACAGTGAGAGCACAATCTCCTTGTTCCGAAACTGAAATTGCCTCCTGATATAACCAATAGTTTCTGTGCTTTCTTTTCCACCTCTACACACTGTTTCGTAAACTTAAGGTCGCTGCTAATTAGCACACCCAAGTCCTTTTCTAAATCAGTCACCTCGATATTACTACCCAACATCGAGTAGTCCGACTTGGGATTGACGTAGCCAATGTGCATCACTTTGCATTTACCAAAGTTAAACGGCATTTGCCATTTTTCGGACCACTCTCCTATCCTACCTAGGTCCGCACGCAGTTCCTCGATCGCTTCGGGCGTCCCAACATTGGCCCCAAGCTTCGTGTCATCAGCGAATTTGGCGATCCGACTGACGATGCCACCGTCGATATCATTTATGTAAATGATAAACAACAGTGGCCCCAAAACGGAACCTTGAGGAACCCCACTAGTGACCGAGGCCCAACCCGAACTAGCCCCTTTAATTACCACCCTCTGCCGCCTATTCCTCAGCCAGTTTTCAATCCACCTACCTATTTCCCCACCGATACCCAGCGCGCGCACTTTCGCCATTAGCCGGCGGTGAGGTACCTTATCAAAGGCTTTCTGAAAGTCGAGATAAAGTATATCAATCGCCCTACTCTTATCGTACTCACTCAACATGACGTGGAAAAACTCGAGCAAGTTGGTGAGACACGACCTATGCCGTCTAAACCCATGTTGGGAGTCCCCAAGCAGCTTGTAGGAATCCAAATGGTCAACGATCCTATCAGCTATTATCCTTTCTAATAATTTACCTACAACTGAAGTGAGACTAATGGGACGATAGTTCCCTGGACTTTCGTGATCCCCTTTCTTAAAGATAGGGGTCACGTTGGCTTCCCTCCAGTCACCAGGCACCTGGCCCATCTCCAACGATTTGTTGAAGACTAGCCAGGTGGGGAGCCACCTGGTCGCGCACTTCTCGCAACACTCTGGGGAGAAACTGGTCTGGCCCAGGAGCCTTAAACGCGCTCATTTAGTCTATTTTATCGGCAACGACTGTCGCGGTACATCTAACACTATCCAGGCCAGCACCTTCGTGCCTCACGCCTGGCTCGGGGATGACGCGGGTATCCTCCTTGGTGAACACTCCCGCAAAGTACTCATTAAGCACAGCGATGTCCGCGTCCGAGGTCCGCAGAACGCCGCTTCCGTCCTTTATCATGCTTCTAATGGGCTTTCTACTATTAACATAACTGAAGAATTCCTTAGGGTTCCCCTTGCAGAGGCTTGCTACCCGTAGTTCTTCGTTGCATTTCGCTAGCCTAACCTTCGCCTTCACTTCCCTACACAGGCGGACATACGCTTCAGTGTTCTCGTGGGAACGATTGGCCTTCGCCCTCCTATACGCTACTTTCCTATTTCGGATAGCCGAAGCGATTTCGCGATTGAACCACTTAGGCTGCGTTGAAGCAGGGGTGACCGGTTTTGAGGGTATGGCAGCAGACTGCAGCACCATAAACTCGTCCCGGAATGCACTCCACACTCCCTCAACATCGCCGCCAACCTCTAACCCCATCTCCTACGCTATCCCTGAGGCAACAAAGTTCGCCGCCGGAGATCGAGCTTACTGCCTCTCGAGTTACTACGCTTCACCCGAGGGAGCCACACGGAACTAATAAGACCGTGATCACTCCCGCCCAATGATTCGTCAACGGTGAGGCCAGTGAGGACGACGGTTGTCGGTCGTGATACTAAGTTAGAACGCTTTCGCCTCGTGTAGGCTGTTGACCCACTGAGTGAGGAAGTTCTCATCAGCAAAGTCAACTAGCCTCCTCCCTCAGCATCGGCAGTCCTGTTTTCCCACTTTATGCCGCGACAGTTGAAGTCTCCTAAAACTACACACACCCCTATCCCCTATCAGGCTACTGAGTTCGGTGTAGAGGGCTGTATCCTCCTCGAGGAGGAGATGCGGAGGTCTGTACACCAAGATTAACCTATAGTTCGTCCCTCCCACGTTCAGATCGACGCAAGCAGCTCCCGTTCCGACTGGAATGGCAGTCAACCGGACTCAACGTGTCTGTGACGTATATTAGTACCCCACCCCTCCCACGGGTGCGGTCTTTGCGAAACATTCTATACCCGGGAATTCGAACTCCCCACGTAGCCCTACGATCAGTATGAATCCAGGACTCGGTGATAGCAACGATATCCTGGTATTCTGATGCTAAGAGCGCCCGTAGCTCGCAAAACTTGTTCCTGATCGACTAGCATTAAAAGCATTGCACGGAGGGAGCTTCCCTATTCTGACGCCCCCTAGCACGACCCGTTTCCCGAACAGCCAGGGCTGTCGGGAGTTGAAGAGCCCCTCACTAACGAGGGGACAATCTCCGCAGGAGCCTGAGCCCCCTCCAACGTGGAAGGAGGGGACTACCTGCTGGGGGAGGGGGACTAACTGCTGGGGGAGTAGGTTTAACTGTTTGGGGAGCAGGATCAATTGCTGGTTTGGGGGGTCCTAGTTTAAAAAGATTATACAAATTAATGTTCAGTAAATCACCATACTTCTTTTTCCCCTTCTGGTTAAAATGTATCCCGTCCGAACCAAAGTATTCCCCATTTCCGTAGAATGTAGGCCAAAAATCGACAAACTTTAGGCCTTTTTCATCACACATGCGTTTTAACTCTTTTATTTATGCTAATGGCTTTACTTAGAGTATAGTCACTAGCACGCATTCGAGGGAGAATTCCTACGACCATACCCATGTCTGTCCTATCCCTAACCTTGTCAGTTAGGTTCTTAAATTCTTTTATAATGGGCTCTGTCTGCCCTCCTGTCCCTCCCATAAAAACGTCATTGCCACCAACATGGACAATGATAGGGCAACTCTTATTCTTGATATTAATTTTGCCTAATTCCCTATTAATTATCTGGCTTGTGGCACCCGGAAAACATCGGAGCTTTCTCTTGGTCGCCCGTCTTGCTCCGAAAAAGTCCCCTTGATTCCTTACCATAGAATCCCCAATTAAAAGGATTCATCCTCCTCATCAGCAAGTAAGTGAAACTTATTTTTGATGGTAATGGGTTCCAAATCCTTATGTTTTGGTTTTGGTTTGGAGGGTCTTTTATTTTTGACCAATTTGAATTCTTGGTCCTCCGTTCTATTTTCCGGAATAGTCACCGTGTTTTCCAAGCGTGCCACGCTTTGTTCTAGATGCTTAATCTTACAGTTTAAATCTGCTGGTGTGTTTTTAGTTTGATCTTGTCCACTGGGTTGGATTTCCAGTGCGACGACCCTAGCTTCAAGCTTTTTTACTAATTCCTTTAGCTCTTTAACTTCCTTTTGCAACTAATAAATTGACAAACTATACTTACAGAATTTCGAGAGCCCCAAAAATCTATGATCCTGACTGAACAAAATCTAGAATTCAACTCTGGGTATGCAGAATTTTATGGCACCCTTGTAGAGGATTTTCTCCCAACTTCTCTCCAGAGGAGCACCCTTTCTCCCCCATTCCCAAAAGAAACACCCACAAAAAAATATAAAAACCGTTAATCTTTGAGAAGTTACATTCAAACAAACATCTTCAATTTATCTTCCCTAAACCACTATACTTATAAAAAAAAAAAATGCCATATTGGAAAGTTTAATTAGAAATACTTGCAAAAATACTATATTAACAATTTTTATTACAAATATTTCTCAAACGAATATACTATATATCAACATAGACGTTATTTCAGAATTTCTCTCAGTTCCTTTTATTAAAATTATTATGAATCAGATGTACACATTACAATAGTTAGCATATGGAGGCAGATGTTTCTATTCATCCCAGTGTTTTCTTTTCAAGTTAAGAAGGAAATAAAAGATGCAGATTTATAGATATAAATTTAATGTCATTTAAACCCCTTTGATAGTTAACATATGGAGGCATATGAATACGTGTAACCTTAGTATCAATTTAAATTGAGGATGACAGATGTTTCACCAAAACGTTTGCGTCACTGAAATGAATATAAAAATGTTCGCTACTATGTCTGATTTTTATTTATATGCAACTTTGTTTTCCCAAAGTAAATCAATAGCTACGATATATATATATATATATATATATATATATATATATATATATATATTGCTTAGTCTTATTTATTAGATTGTAAATTATTCATATGTTCAGTGTTTGCTTTGCTCACAAAACACGACCACACTGCACTCTCAGTGATGACAAGCAGATACAGTTATGCTATATATATATATATATATATATATATATATATAATATATATATATATATATATATATATATATATAAATAGGAGGAGATCAGACAGCAAATCCCGCAAATGAGGCGGGATGCTACAGAGGGGTCGACTGCAGGTCGATCCTGAACCGTCGTTCGAACTCGCACAAAGTAACACGAAGTAAGTATATATTATAATAAATATAGATATTTTTGTGTAGTAAAAATAGTTCAAAGAATCCAAGAAAGTCAGTAATCGGAAAGGAATAGAATTTTTTTTCTTCATTCTGTAAAAGAAACACACACACACACACACACACACACACACACACACACACAAAAGGCCTTATAATAAAGAAATTCTTAATTGACTGTTATCGATAAACTTGAAATTCAGCTTTAAAAGACATGGTTCGATTTTACTGAAAGTAGCCGTCTGACTCGTCGAATATTTCGTTCAATATTTATAAGGCACGACCGCTGTTTGATATCTCTATACAGAGGTTGTTTACACTATTGGAAAGACTCCAGAATATTTATTTTCACATCAAGGTTAATGTACACACAGTTTCAATGGTCTTAAATTAATGAGAAGAGATGCTTTTACAGACAGTTTGTATAGCCATGGAAAGTGCTTCAAGGTGTAATGCGGAGATTCTTGTAGTTTAGAGAGAGAGAGAGAGATTGGTACGTCTGTTGGTTTGGGGTTGGTATCTAGTTTCAATTTCGGTTATTTTGTTGGTGAAGGCTTGCTTGTTTTTTTTTTTTTTAATTAATATTTTATTGTTGGTGTAGTTCTAACTTGTTTTAAAGAAGTAAATTAAGGAGGAAGATAAATAAATTAAAATACACACACACACACACACACACACACACACACACACACACACACACATATATATATGTACAGTATATAAAAAACTAGAAACTATATATAAAAAAATAACTGAATGAAATCCCTTTTTATCGCTAAATGGAGGCCTTTTCTTCATAAAAAGGCGTAATCATATAAATTTCAGTTGACTCGAATGCCATACGAGAGGGTCGACTTCGTTTTAGTGTCATTAGTCTCGAAACGTAAAACGGATGAAATATAATTTCGGAGCTCCGTTAAATGTAAGATTGGACTAAACCGTTGATATGGGCAACAGAGCATAAGCGAGATTGGTATCTATTTAACTGCTTTTATCGTTGCAGATATAATTAAACCAGTAATTAGTCAGATACTGTTAAAATAATAAGCCATTATTTGTGATTGTAAGAGGTTATATACAGGGTGTTCAAAAAGTTGCACTACAGTTGGAAAATTTATTTATGTAGTGCGACTACATAAATAAATTTCCAACTGTAGCGAGACTTTTTGAACACATTTTATATATATATATATAAAATCATGAAGTTGTTCCTTATACTGTAATATGACTATTTACTTAATAGCGAAAATAGTAACAAGAAAAATTTATATTTAAATTCGTATTTAAGAATTTCTTTGGAAAAATTACTTTATAATCATGGTTCAAACTATGATAGTTGTTACTTATTTATACAAATAAAACAACAACAGTATAGTAGTACTATTACTGTTATTATTGTGTATGTACAGGGTGTTCTAAAATTACCTAGTAAACTTTTATATGTCTGTCGATCAGTAGTAGGACGTTGTGAACAATGTGTTCAATTTGAAGGAAGACACTTTGAACATCTAAAATAAACAATTATTGTTGCTGTATTTGAAGTAAAATTGTTAAATATCGCATAATTTTTAAGATATTGCGTTCATATAGAAGTTTACTAGGTAATTTTAGGATACCCTGTATATAGAGGGTGAACATGAAGTTTGGAATGAGTAGGTAATATAGTTTTGTAGTTTTCCATATTCCTCAGTAATTCCATACTTTGTGGCCACCCTGTATGTACAATTGTACAACTAGAAGAAATACTTAAATTTGTTGACATGTTCAGGAAAATAAAAGCAACAGTAGGTATTATGTTACAGTTGACTTTTAGTGCAAACCTTTTTTGAAACGAACTTAATAAACGCGAGAACACTCACTTTTTTTATTTAATAAATAAGTTAAATGCTATTAAGTTTGCCTAAAAAGCTTCCATGTTTCTAACGGCATATTCAGATGAGATTAGCCTACTGTGAATATATTAATGTCATATCAAATATCTAAAAATTGTAAAACTCTGTCACTTGTATTCTTTTCTGAACGAAGCTTTTTTAAAATTTTTAATTTGAATATTTATATAACGTTTCGAGAACATATAAAAATGTCACACACCAAAGAGAACAGCTGCACACATCTTACCAAAATTTTTTTTTTATTTCAATGAACATTATATCTGTTACACAGCTGTAAGTTCTGAATGTTTGATATGTTCTTAAAAAGTTCAAAAAACTTCTTTTTTTTTTTAATTCTTGAAAGTAAATGAACTTTTGAAATGGGCAAATACGAAAAGTTTTTTTTTTATTGGTTTTTATCATTATTTCCGTGATATTCAACGGCTTTTGTGGTACTGTCGTAGTCCTTTATCATCCCTCGAACTAAACGTGCGTGGGCCATTCTACTGTATTTTAGTTACGTTTATACTAGTTTTAGTTTAGGTTACGTTGGGTAAGGGAGGGTAACTTAGACTTAGGCTTAAACCTAGGTTAGACTACCTATAGGCTAGACGAGAGACGAAGAACGAAAATTTTCAATAATCGTAAAACGAACAATATCAAATGAAAATATTCCGATTATCGGTAAATAAAATATTTTGGTACATGAAAACATTAAAAAACTTAATCTGCATCCAAAGAGCATAAACATTCGAAGACGCGAACTGATAAAATCAATGTGCAACTTTTTTCGATATCTTTAATCAGTGGCGCGAACAGGGAAAGAACTTCTGTCAAAGATGAGAACAAAAGAATCGTATACAATACAGGATACGTGGGTGTAAAATACTTCTGCGTATAGAAAAGCCTGCGCACCGATCCCCCAACATTATATATAGTGTGTGTGTGTGTGATATATGCGGGCGCTGTCTTGTCCTATGAAATGATAACGCGCTTTATTGGAAATTCCAATAAAAGTTGAAATACAGCTAGTGAAATTCCATTATTATAAACTTGACCAAAAAAAAAAAAGGGGAGGTATTTGATTGAATATTTGGTTCTTGGAGCACAAATTCTACACGCGAGATTGCACACCTGGCTCTTTCTATAGCAACATACGTGTTTCCCTTTGCTTCGTATAGTGATCCTCCCTGGCATACTTCCCCTTTGATCAGTTGGGGAAACACTTGTAACCTTTTGTTCTTTGCTGCGTTCCATCACTCCACAACATGACTAAGGTCCTTTTCCTATTGTCTCTGACCCCAGCTTTGTCGTACTAACTGAAAGGAGTAAGCATTTCCACTTAAAAATCAGTGCCAACGACTCGGCAAAATTTGCGAGAGACGAAACCACGGGCACGATACGCGACTTTTGTCTATATTTTTTGAATTTTAATGTGTGAAATCGGATGATGCAAATGTCTGTCTCGTCTCAAGTACGAAACACACAAAAGGAATTAAATTCTGTTGTGACGACTCTATACAAAGGAAGTAAATATATTTTTCGGTATTTCACGTTGGGAAGAATAAAGAAGGGAAGGACGGAGGAGCTTGACGCAAAAATAGCACATATTGGAAAAGAAAATGAAGAAAGAAAATAGAGAAACGAAGAAAGGTAATAACTAGGAAGGAAAGAAAATTACGGATAAAGAAAATGAACGAGACAATGAAAGAAAACCTTTCACACACGAATAAAGAAAAGAGAAGTAATATTAGCGAAACAAAAGCAATGACGAGAAAGCAAAACATCACTGAAGGGCCAAAGAAAATTGTATCGCGCGCGCGGGCAGTCTGTTTGCCAAGGGAAATTGTAGATACAGATTGCAAAGATGGACATTTTATTGTTATCCATCTGTTCGTTTCATCACGAGTCTGGGAAAAAAAATAAGTGTCATCTCGCTATCTGCAAGTATGGAGGTTACAAATTTGGGAAGAGGGTCATCATCATCGCCTATCGACCCCTCACCTCCACCCCAACTGGCATTTTAGAATACTACCCTTTTCAAAACTCAGCAGCATTTAACAGATAAACCTCAAATCAAGATGACAAATTTTTAATACTTTCAGAAGTATCAAACTATCAAAATTATTCAACAACAATAATAATAACAACGGTTGGCGTTATTTAACCTTCTTCGTAACAGTTAAAACCATATGACGGGGAGTGCCTACACTGCAGTGGTGGCGAACCTATGGCACGCCTAAGCATAGAAATTGTTATCCAAAAAATGAGTATAAAATAATAAGAGTTAATGATTACAATTTGGTGTAATATATATGAACTTTGGTGGGCACGCGACTTTTTTTTTTTATGGTTTACAGTTTTTTTTTTTGGCACGCGACTGTAAAAAGGTTCGCCATCCCTGGCCTACACCTTTTCGTGGGGTCCGAACTGACATTTCGAACGAAGATCGAGAAATGCACCGTAATCGTTGAAATTTGAAGTCCCATCTCCATATAAGACTTTCGGATTAACAGCCTGCCGCTTTACTACATGTCAGCATGTGTAGCGACGAACATCTTAGATGGGGACTCTCTCTCCAAATCTGTTTTCTTGAAGTAAGTCAAAAAGTCTATTAGAGTAAATCAAATGATATTAAGTCAGTTTAAAATGCGATAGAGCTGGCGAAAATAAATATATATATTATATGAAGGCTCTTTTCATGAAATAGCCGAGTGTATTAAAAAAATATTACATCGATCATAGATGAAATCAGAAGTTTAATAAGGTCCTTTAAATTCCCAGTATAATAATTTGGGATTTTTTAATTTACCATTGACAAAGTATATAAAGAGCGAGGGAAATATATACGTGTGTGTGTGTAAAATTTATTTTCAAGATGAAGGTAAAGACTTAGAATACTGAAAGCATGTTTAATTTAAGTCCAATCGACGACGTTTCGGGTTACCTCACCGATCATCAGGCTTATCAAGAAGAATAAATTAAAATTAATAAATAACACAAACATAAGCAAATGAAAATTGGTAAAACCTAAGCTAGCCAAAAATTAAATTTTTATAAGAAAAGGTATACCCTATAACGAAATAAAGGGTGAGAAAATGCAATTAAAGATGTAAAGTCACAGTAAAATTAAATATAAATGGTAAGACCTAAGCTAACACCATCATAAAAAGATAAAAAATAAGTAAAAGAAAAAATCAATATAAATAAAACCAATAAAAGATAAAAAATCAGTAAAAGACAAAAATTGGTAAAAGCAAGTAAAAACACAGAACCATACCTGTATCAGACACATGACCTAAGGAAACTAGACAGGACAGGAAAACAGTACAGAAAGAAAACTTGGTTGGTTGTAAGCTAATTAATATAGAGGGGGAAAACGGGTAGAATCAAGATTAAGACTGGGGTTTAAATATTTTATACACAGGGATTCATAAATACGGAGGGAGGATAAACAGTGAAAAGACTTTAATATTTTGAAATCATCTATAGTTACATCCACTTTGCAACTGATGGAGTGATTCCTAATGGCAGAGAATTCCTTTTTTGGGGAGAACTTCGCCAGTTCTATGGCTAATACCCATGTGTGAACAGAATCTAGCCTGCAGCGAACGGACGGTGCTTCCAACATATGTCCCCTGGGAACACCCAGGGCAGCTAACCGAATAGCTCATCGCAGGGGGGATTCCGTCCTTACAACGAAAATATCTTACAAGGGTACTGCCATTAACAATGCCACTTTAAAATCAGTATAACAATATATATATATTGAGGGTGGTCCTTATTTTTCAACTTTAAAATTTCAGTGCTCGACCCCCATCAAACTAATGCCATTTGATGTAAAAACACAGTATACAAAATTTTATTGAGATATATTAATATTTAGAGGTCGCTCAACGGCTTCATAATATTGGATTATAAGATTCTCATAAAGTAGGAATATAAACAATTGCAAATGCATGCCTATTCGATGGCAATTTAGACCTCTAATATCGTCCTCACACTTATCAATCAAGTAAACCTTGGACTTATTTTGAGTCTCCATCACTATGTATTTTATCCATAAATCCACACCTGAAAATAGAACATCAATGTTATATTAGGCACAAAATTTAAGAAATTTACAAAACAAATAAAAAAGTTTAAAGACAAAACACTGTATGCACCTGTTTAATACACACACATCCTACCATTAAGGTGGCTGACACGATACTGGAGGGGGTATAGCAAGGAATTGTGTGGCAAGTAATGACGCATTATATTGCACAATTTTTATGGCCTTGAGCGACCTCTAAATATAATATTTTCTTATGAAACTTCATAAACAGTGTTTTTGTATCCCCTGTCACATTTCTAGTGGGTCAGACCGAAACATTTTGACGTTTCATTTTTCACCATATAAATAAGGACCACCCTAATATATATATATATATATATATATATATATATATATATATATATATATATATATACAGTAAAAGGAGAGAGAAAAGAAACCCAAGGATCAGCATGAATGTCACTGTTCCATGAAATACCAGGTTATGGTACCAGGAAAGATAAATATTTTAATCATGTATTCACAAATAACAGCGGGTTAGTTTAGTTGATAATATAAAATCTCTCCCATGCAGAATATTATCGGACCACAGCTGCATTGAAATAGCAATCAATATGACGAATAAATCAAGTGACAGATGGAAAAGTATCGAAGCAAGTAAATATGAATATTTTAACGTAAATCCATAGCTATTAATTGAGAGAGCAAAGAAGTATAGCAACAGTATAGACTGGCAAAGTATTTTGGGAAAATATGTCATGTTCCATAAAAAACAAGCAAAGGGAATGAGAGGAAAACCCGTGACAAAAGCGAACGCTTTTCCACAACAGAAAGTAGTTAGAAATTAAATAATTGCTAAAGCAAGAAAAAAAAAGTGAGTACAAAAATTCTGAGAACTGTTGACTTTAACACAAAAGCTTTAATTAAAAAATACAAGAAAGGAGGAAAGATGCTGTAGAAAAATCAAAGGAAACCCAAAATATTTCAATGGCTTTGTAGGAAGGAAATCAAAAGAACCAAGGACCTATTGGGCCCTTGCGAAAAAAACAAAAACAACAACATCAACAACATCAACATCAAAAGATAATGCAGTAACAGAAAAAATAAAACGAACTATTATCAAGTGTCCCAAAGAAAAAGCACGATAGAAACTCACTTTGAAAAAGAATTACGAGCAAATAATACAAAGCTTAGAGTTTACACCTAACTGTATAATGTATAGTGGGTATAGTATATAGTGTGCACGAACTATAGGACACCAGCAGGTATGGACAAATAAAATAAAACACCGATTGAAATGTAACGATGAAATGACGTTTTGATTGATTTTGTGCGAAACGAAACTGAAAGGGGAATACTGAGGATGAAAGGGAAGTAATGTACGAAATGGGTATGGAAAGAGGAGGATTACTGAATGATGAGTGGCATGAACAGAAAGAAAGAGTACGGGGCTCCAATAAACCTTAGCCCCCCCCCCCATGGCCTAAACCATTAGAGGTACAGTAAAACTAAACATACCTTACAAAAGAGAATTTAATCCTGCATTTAATGAGAAACAATTAAAACTTGGTGTTCCCGCCATTGGCTTCCAAGACAGCCTGAATTCGCTTTGGGTAGCTTGCCAAAAGTGACGTGAATAGATCTTGATCGTTACGCAAATTTGCTAAAACAGTTGCAATGTGTTGCGTCATTGTATCCTTCGAAATCGATTTGCTGCAGGTTCTTGAAACAAGAGACGTTCAACCTTGTCCTTTATAACTGATCCAATGTGTTCACAGACGTTCAGGTCAGGAGAATTTCCTGGCCATTCTTCATTTCCAAAGAAATCGATCTCATGGTTCCGTAACAACTGTTGAGTGGCTAATGCCTTAAAGCATGGGGCCTTATCGTGCAGAAGTGTGACCTGATCGACACCCATAACATTGTTTGGGTTTCTTAGAAAAGGAATGACATGCTGGGATAGAATAATATCACGAAAATACTGTCCATCCCAACTCTGACCATTTGGCTTCAGCACCCACATGAGCTTCTTTGCAGTGAACACAACAAACACACCAACACAGTCTGGACTTTTTAATAATTCGCGATAATGTTCATTGTCATCGATTTCATCTGGTGTTGTGGCCCACACTCGATCATTTTGGTAGTTAGGCCGACGTGTTACGTAAACAAAAAATTCATCGGAGACAGCTAAATGCATGAAATCATCCACATCATAATCTTCAAGATAATGGGCAAACCACATTCTGTCATCGATGTTAAGTTGAGTTTTTCTTGGCTTTGGAAGTTCATGCCAAGGCTTTAAACCTTGCCTATGACGGTACAGTTGAATGATCTCACCACTAACGATCTTTCCTCTCAACACTTCGATCTCTCTAGAAAGTTTAGCACAGCTGTTTTTCCGCTTACGCGTACCGCTTTCAATGATGTCCTTTGTTTCCTGAGAGAGTGGCAAATTTGGGCGCCCAGATTTGGTTGTATCCATTTCACATTCATCCAAAGTTTTATTCCAATTTCTTTTGACGAAGTCCTCACTTCTTCGCAACTTTTTGGCAACCCATGAACGTGTTATAAAGGTGGCTCCAGCATCACGAGCTTCCCGAAATGTTATTGCTCGTATGCGATCTATCACACGTTGCCTCTCCGAATCACCAATTAATTGAGAAGCCATTATATTATCACTTTATCAGCTAGAGTAATTTTAATACCTGCAATAAATAAAGAATTTTATATATTTTTATAATCACTAAAAACTATTTCGATATAAGTAAACATGTAAGCTGCAAATGGGGGGGGCTAAGGTTTTTTGGAACCCCTTATAAATGCATTAAGGATAGATGCATGTATATTATGAGTAAACTTAAGTTTGAGAGTGAAAGAAGCAGTGGTTGTAACATACTGTATACCCCATATGATGATAGATGTATGAAACAGTCTAAAGATGATCTCTGGAATGTACCTGGTAATGTCGTTGGAAACATGGGGAATATGTATTGCATGTAGTCGGAGTTGGCCCTTAGCCTGGAGTGATTGAGAATCATTGTGTGCTCGGAATAAATAACAATGATGATAGTATAAAAGAAGTGTGTGAAAGGTGTGTGTGTGTGTGTGTGTGTGTGTTGCAAATATGTACTTTCAACAATGGACATTCATAAATATACAAATGGTATAGAATGAGATGAGAGTGGAGAAGAATCTGATAGATCTGTTGGTAAGTAAAGATATGATGACGGGTGTATATCATACAAAATGATCGAGGGTTGAGTGGGTTTGTCAAACTACATGACTGTATTGTGTAAAGTAAGCTGGTTGGTATTTGATGGACGCACAGAGAATAAAGTCTGAATTGCTGAATTTAAATGAGGTAGCAACAGTGTAGAAGAAAAAAGTGTAAGGCGAGACAGATGATACACAAATGGATGAGCAGAACTTGTAAATATGTATGAAGGAATGTTTAGTGAAAACAGCATCTAATGTGTGTGGATGTGTACGAAATGGAGGTAAGAGAAAGGCGACTGGATGGTGGAACGATGAAGTGAATAATGCAATGAAAGAAAAGAAGAAAGTCTGGGAAAGAATGTTGCAACGCAGCATGGCAGTGATGAAAGAAATTGTAACGAGTTGTACAAAGAATGAAAGAAGAATGTTGAGCGAATGGCAGAAAGACTTGGGGGGGGGGAACTGAATTAGTAGTGTGGAAAACAAAGTGTTTCTGGAAAGAAGTGAGAAAGTGCAAAGGTCATTCTGATGAAATGACTGGTAATGTGAAAGATAAGAATGGCATTGTGTGAGTACAAGATTAGTAAATATGTATTTAGTGAGCTCGTAGTTGAGGTAGATGAACAGAAAGCAAATGTGAATGCAGTTCGTTTTGGCGGTGTATGTAGAAGTGTATACCAAGGAATGAAAAACACCAAATAAGGGGAAGATGACTGAACAGTATGCATGCTGAATGAAGAAAAGCCTGTAGGAATTGATGAGATATGTAGTGAAATGTAGTTAGAATGGTGATGCATGGCTGTGGAAGATGTGCCAAAACATGGAAAGTGAGCGAGTGTGTTCCAGGTGCTTTGACAAAAGCAGTAATTGTACTATTGTATGTAATTAAAGGTGAAAGAAGTAAATATAAAAATTATAAGGATATAAATAAGTCTATTAAGTATAGCTGGAATAGTGTATGTAAGAATTGATAGAATGAAAAATATTATGAATCCTTTGGTTGGAGCTGAACAAGGCAACTTTAGAGAAGAAAGAGGATGTGTTGATTAAGTATTTGAATGCGGTGAGACAGCTGACAAAGAATCTAAGTAATGAGAAAAAAAAAAGGTGTATATGACATTTATGGATTTGAAGGAAACGTATGATATAGCGAATACCTTTGCCTTGTGACAAGTGCTTATATAGAATGTGCTCGTATGTTGTCATCAGTAAATTGTTAAATTTTTCATGAACGTAGCGGCGTTTGTGTAGAAATCAGGGTTGTGGAGTCGGTCCAAAATTTTCCGACTCCGACTCCACACATTGTAAAAATTCGACTCCGACTCCGACTCCACACATTGTAAAAAATCTAAAAATCCGACTCCAACTCCTCACATTTTAAATATACGACTCCGACTCCTCTAGTGTTTCACTCATTATCATAATAATAAGACATTTCATCACCACCACACTAAGTGTGAAATTTTATATTTTATATTTTATATTTAAATAAATATTAATTGTATATTCTGAAAATGTAAAAAAAAAATATTAAAAAAACTTAATCTAGGGGCTATCAATGAATAAGGTTTATTGACCAAAAAAACTAAATAACCTAAATGTTAGCATTTAGGATTTAGAAATTAAGGGTGACACAGGACACAGAAATTGGAGTCGGAGTCGGAAGTTTTTTTACCGACTCCGACTCCGACTCCGCCCTGAAACGTGCGACTCCACGACTCCGACTCCACGACTCCGACTCCACGACTCCGACTCCACAACCCTGGTAGAAATTAGTCATGATTTCAGTGACTGCTTCATTATTACGAATGTTGGTGGTCGGCGAGGCTGTATGATGTCGCTATAGATATTTAATGCGTATATGGATGAGGTAACGTGCGAGATGAATCTGAATTTATGTAGAAGAGAATGAAGAGCAGCTGTCGCAATAAATGGGGTGAAAGCTTATATTATTGGGAAAGGTTTTGGGATTAAATCTGTATTCCGCGGAAAGAAAAGGAATTGTCTTTTATCTCTAAACAAACCCTGTCACATTTCAGACGAAAATGAGCTTGATCTCTGCATAAACTAGGTTATTACTGAGAAAAGTATACAGAAGTGTGTGTGTGTGTGTGTGTATATATATATATATATATATTAATATATATATATATATAATATATATGATGAATAAAACCACGAAGGAAAGGAAACAAAAAGGTGCTCAAGCGCTTTCGTCTAATGACATCCTCAGGAACACTGAAGTACATAAAAGGTTACGGCCTATATATAGGTTACAGAAAGAAAGAAAGAAATAAATAAATAAATAACATACATACATGCACACAAACATATATATATACAGGGTGGGCGGAAAGTAGCTCCCTAATTTAAATTACATATAAATTATGTATAAATTGTGATTGTGTTGTTATATTGTTATGGTGTGTTCTCTAAAGTGGTACAATTGTAACGTTCATTTTTTTTTCATTTCAGATTGAAGGGTAACATGGCTGAGCGTTTAACACTGCAGGAGCGTGCCCAGTTGGCGGCACGGTACGAAGTTTGGCAATCTGTCGTTCGAGTTCAAAGATGGTGGCGAGCCATTCACGGACCACGTGCCCAAGTGGACCCGAAAACAATCAAGAACTGCCACTCGAAGCTCATGACCACGGGGTCTGTGGCAGATGTTCGAAGATGTGGTCGCCCTTCGACATCCAGGGCCCAGGAGACGGTGCAGGCAGTTCAGGAAATGTTCGCACGGAGTCCACGAAAGTCAACTCGCCAGGCAGCTCGGGAAAGTGGACTCTCCCGCTACTCAGTGCGAACTGTGCTGAAGAAGGAGCTGAACTGGCGTGCGTGGAAGCCGCATTACTTCCAATCTCTCTCGGACGAGGACTGCGACATTCGCATGGAGTTCGGGGAAATCATGCTGGCTTGGCATGAAGACTGGCCCCATCTCTTCCGCAACATCCTCTGGAGCGACGAGGCGGTGTTCCACGTCGGAGGCTTTGTCAACCGCCACAATTGCCACTACTGGGCAGGAGAGGATCCCATGGTTACCGCTGAAAAACGGCAGAATCGGTTCAGTGTAACGGTGTGGTGTGGTATGACCTCAGATCAGGTTGTGGGCCCGTTCCTTCTGCGCAACACCATGAATGCTGAGCGGTACCTTGCTATGTTGCGAAACGAGGTCTGGCCGGTTGTCAGCACATGGGAGAACATCGACGATCTGATATTTATGCAAGATGGCGCCCCTCCGCACTTCGCTCTTGTTGTCCGTGAGTGGCTGGATGCCCACTTCCCTGGGCGTTGGATGGGTCGTCGTGGTCCACATCAATGGCCAGCCAGGAGCCCCGACTTGACACCGTGCGACTTCTTTCTTTGGGGGTGGGTAAAGGAAGAAGTCTACCGCACCAAACCGAGGACATTGGAAGAACTGGAGGACCGAATTCGGGAAGTCATGTCCTCCATCCCGCCGGAGTTCCTGCTAAAGTCAGTGGACGCCATTCCTGGGCGGCTCCAGAAGCTGGTGGAAAGAGTTGGAGCCCACATTGAATTTTAGAGAAAACCTACCATGTATGCCTACCTTTTCATATTATTTCTTCTGAAATAAATGGATAATATACATATTTTTTTACCAATCCAAAATAGGGAGCTACTTTCCGCCCACCCTGTATATATATTTTATATATATATATATATATATACATACATATCTACACACACACATATATATATATATATATGCAATAAACAGAGAAGTAAAAATAAAAATTAAAAATTAAAGGATTAACAGAGAGGCATACACATTTGTAAGGAAAAATATCGATTTTTAGCACAAGATCAAATGAATTATAAAAATACAAATTTATACTGAAAATCTGCCCGGGTTTTAACACTTTGCCTTTTATAGTCAAGTTTCGATATATATAAAAATAAAATGAAGATTAAAAGTTAATAAAGTAGCATACAAGTTTACCAAAGATTTAGCGTCCTACCCTTATCTAAATCTGTTTTGAAGGAATTCAAAACAACAGGATCGAGTTGAAAAAGACCTTTCCTTATGTTGAAGTTATTTGAGAGTTGGATAATGGCAGACTCAAGAATATTTCTATTAACAATGTTGCTAGAGTGAAATAAAACTGAAGCATTATTCCAATCAATACAGTGGGATATAACTGACAAATGGACAAAAAGAGCACTGGACAACTGTCCTGTTCTAACGGAATATTGATGCTGTTTTATACGTGTGTGCAAATCCTTTCCCGTCTGACCTATGTAAAAGGAATCACATTGTTTACACCCAATTTTATAGATAATGCCTGAATTATTGGTAGGGCTATTTTTTACTATGATATTTTTCACAATATTGTTATATGAAAATACTACATTAATATCCAAAAGTTTAAGTACATTAGCAATGCCTAAAAAGCCCGGGAAAAATGGAAGTACTAAAATATTTTTTGACAAAGTACATGTGTTATTATTGACACGACAGAAAGTTCGTTTTGCCTTGTTGAGACAAGATTCCATAAACGCAGATGGATAACACAGATCATTTCCAATACCGTTGATTTTTTCCAATTCGGCATCGATGTATTCCGGACTGGCGATCCTAAGGGCGCGGAGAAACGTTGATGAAAAAATGGCCTTCTTAGTGGGGGTGTCATGTCCCGAGTAAAAGTGTACGTCGGACAAATTGTTTGTTGTTTTCCGATAGATACTAAACTTAAAACCTGGGCTTTCCCTATGTACATGCACATCCAAAAATGGGATTGAATTGTCTTGTTCCACTTCTAAAGTAAACTTAATGGAGGGGACTTGATCATTTAACTGAAGGAGGAAGTTATCCAGGTCACGATTCATGGGCCAGATACACAAAATATCGTCGACGTACCGCAACCAAGGGATGCCAACCCCAGGATTCTCGGAATGTAAGTAATTTCGAAAAACTCCATATAAATATTGGAGAGGAGGGGCGATAAGGGGTTGCCCATGGCCATCCCAAACACTTGTTGATAATACTCGTTATTGAAAGTGAATTTACAGTCTTTGATGCAAAGCTTAATAAGTTCCAAAACAATGTGTGAAGGTAGTGGCAGGTCATACTTATGTAATTCTTGGGAGAGAAAGTCAAGCATATCATCAATCGGCACTTTTGTAAACAATGAACAAACGTCAAAACTGATCAATCTATCGTTAGTTTCAGTACGATAGATTGATCAGTTTTGACGTTTGTTCATTGTTTACAAAAGTGCCGATTGATGATATGCTTGACTTTCTCTCCCAAGAATTACATAAGTATGACCTGCCACTACCTTCACACATTGTTTTGGAACTTATTAAGCTTTGCATCAAAGACTGTAAATTCACTTTCAATAACGAGTATTATCAACAAGTGTTTGGGATGGCCATGGGCAACCCCTTATCGCCCCTCCTCTCCAATATTTATATGGAGTTTTTCGAAATTACTTACATTCCGAGAATCCTGGGGGTTGGCATCCCTTGGTTGCGGTACGTCGACGATATTTTGTGTATCTGGGCCATGAATCGTGACCTGGATAACTTCCTCCTTCAGTTAAATGATCAAGTCCCCTCCATTAAGTTTACTTTAGAAGTGGAACAAGACAATTCAATCCCATTTTTGGATGTGCATGTACATAGGGAAAGCCCAGGTTTTAAGTTTAGTATCTATCGGAAAACAACAAACAATTTGTCCTACATACACTTTTACTCGGGACATGACACCCCCACTAAGAAGGCCATTTTTTCATCAACGTTTCTCCGCGCCCTTAGGATCGCCAGTCCGGAATACATCGATGCCGAATTGGAAAAAATCAACGGTATTGGAAATGATCTGTGTTATCCATCTGCGTTTATGGAATCTTGTCTCAACAAGGCAAAACGAACTTTCTATCGTGTCAATAATAACACTCGTACTTTGTCAAAAAATATTTTAGTACTTCCATTTTTCCCGGGCTTTTTAGGCATTGCTAATGTACTTAAACTTTTGGATATTAATGTAGTATTTTCATATAACAATATTGTGAAAAATATCATAGTAAAAAATAGCCCTACCAATAATTCAGGCATTATCTATAAAATTGGGTGTAAACAATGTGATTCCTTTTACATAGGTCAGACGGGAAAGGATTTGCACACACGTATAAAACAGCATCAATATTCCGTTAGAACAGGACAGTTGTCCAGTGCTCTTTTTGTCCATTTGTCAGAGTTATCCCACTGTATTGATTGGAATAATGCTTCAGTTTTATTTCACTCTAGCAACATTGTTAATAGAAATATTCTTGAGTCTGCCATTATCCAACTCTCAAATAACTTCAACATAAGGAAAGGTCTTTTTCAACTCGATCCTGTTGTTTTGAATTCCTTCAAAACAGATTTAGATAAGGGTAGGACGCTAAATCTTTGGTAAACTTGTATGCTACTTTATTAACTTTTAATCTTCATTTTATTTTTATATATATCGAAACTTGACTTTAAAAGGCAGTGTGTTAAAACCCGGGCAGATTTCCAGTATAAATTTGTATTTTTATAATTCATTTGATCTTGTGCTAAAAATCGATATCTTTCCTTACAAATCTGTATGCCTCTTTGTTAATCCTTTAATTTTTAATTTTTATTTTTACTTCTCTGTTTATTGCATATATATAATATATATATATATATATGTGTGTGTGTGTGTGTGTAGATTGTATGTATGTATGTATATATATATATATATATATACACGGTGAACCAAAAGTAGGTGGACAGTAGGTTGAATACGGTTTGTGTTATATTATATTATAACTATGGTGTTCATTATAACTATGGTGTTTGTGTTTTATTATATTAAATATTATAACTAAATTTATTTAAATTTTATTTTGTATTATAGTATACAAAAAAATTAAATATGTATTCTCAAAATAAACGTTATCATTTACTGTCCACCTACATTTGGTTCACCCTATATATATATATATATATATATATATATATATACAGGGTGTCCCGTAAGTCTGGACCCATAGGGAAAAATAATAAAATTACAAAATAGTCCAAAAATTTATTTATAATATATATATTTTTTTTTTTATTATTATTTTTATTATTTTTTTATTATGATCTTACTCCGCTGGAGTTTTATTTGTGGGGCCACTTGAAAGCCAAAGTGTACGAGGTCAAACTTCAGAACATTTTCCACCTTAAAGCACGCATTTTGGAGGCGTGTCAAGAAATTTCTGCGACTGTGATTCAGAAAGTGCTGTCGCAGTGGAGATTGCGTCTTCAACTATGTGTGCGACACAACGGCGGACACTTTGAACAGATTATGTAATAAATTTTTGGACTATTTTGTAATTTTATTATTTTTCCCTATGGGTCCAGACTTACGGGACACCCTGTACATACATATGTTTGTGTGTATGTTATTTATTTATTTATTTATTTTTTTTTTTCTTTCTGTAACCTATATATAGGCCGTAACCTTTTATGTACTTCAGTGTTCCTGAGGATGTCATTAGACGAAAGCGCTTGAGCACCTTTTTGTTTCCTTTCCTTCGTGGTT
>JAJOZX010000872.1:45000-142500 GCA_023014485.1 Bathynomus jamesi
CGAGGTCTAGTTCTGAATACACGAAAGGCCTTGGAATCGTTTTTCTTTTTCCTTGTGGGTTTGCAGTATACTGTATATATATATATATATGGTGCGCGTGGGTGTGTGGGTCTGGGTGTCAAACATTACATTCCACTTTTCAAAAATCTTGACCTAAAAAACTGCTAAATATTTACTCAAATTTTGAGTGGGAGCACTTCACCCGACCCCCTAAAAATTTAAAATAAGGGACCCTCTTTTACAACCCTACTCGTGATTTCCACACATAGAAATGATGTATTTTAGTAAAGTTTAAGGTCACATGTTTGGCCTCCCTCAAAAGTTTTAATGAAAAAAAAGACGTATCTGGAATATTTTTCACCCGAACTGGCTTTGATGAGAGAGAAAACTAATACACACACACACACACACACACACACGCACACACGCACACACACGCACACACACACGCACGCACGCACACAGACAGAGCTGTTCCAGCAACATAAAATCACTATTCTTTGTCGAGATTGCGGCTTTTAAGAGTGCTTTCATTTCCAGGACTGAAAATAAATGCTTGAATCTTTAGAAGGGAATCCCTAAATGAGAATCGCCAAATATAAACTTTTAATGTCTTGCCATCTGACATGTGTAGTGGAACGTACATAGCTGATTCATATTACATGTATATATGTTTTTTGTATTTATAGTTGAATACATATACACATGTAGGATGAGTAAATAGAAAAGATAGATAGAATGATGTTCTGAAAGATTCATTCTCTACTACTTCCCCTTGTAATTTATTCTCTGGAAATCCATAAAGAATCCGCGTTTTTACAGGTTAAAGAAAAGCTTTATCCCAGTATAAATGGGTCTCTTCCCCTGCATTTTTCAAGTCCTTTGAGAGAACAAAGCTTTTAAACACCGTTTGAGCTCTTATCTTGAATTATTTTTAAATTAAAAAGAAGCATAGACATAGTTAAATTCCAAGAATGGACGTAAGACTACGTTTCTCTTTCTCTCTTTTATTTAAGAGATTGGCTTTAAGAAGAGATTTGAGAGGGTTCAGTTGGTTGTTTATGTATGTATGAACTGATTAAGGAACGCAATAGACCCTTACGTTTGTATGCTATAAATATTTTGTCTTTTTAAATTAGCTTCTTTATGTCTTCACATTTAATTCATACTGTTTCATAGTGTTGGTAATTCCTGTACAGTCAGTCCTTCATGTCAGTAGTCTCGAAAATACTCGGAAGAATAATTTTTTGTAATACTTATGTTGGTAGAAAATATACCGTAGTTAACAAGCATTTATAGGAAACGATCCAAATTGAGAAATTAGTCCATGAAACAAATACCATGTCGTAATGGAATGGGAATGTCTACTTCATGACCACGTTGCAACACCGCTTCCCGTAAGATCAGTGGGGTTTGGTAGTTGAATGTGTGCAGCGTCCTCTGCTTTCAGATGATGTAGTACCTGACAGATGTCATTTACAAAATTTAAAACAATTCATCTTGAAATTAACTTCCAAAAACGTATTTAAAAATCTAAATGATTTAAGTTGATTGTTAAAAATATCAACTTTTGCTATTATATGTATTATTTTTTCGTCTAAACAAAATTTTTATCCATTTGATCGACAAAGAACTTTTGAATACTTTACGTTAATGTCAAAGCGGTACTTAAAGTATTTGAATGGAAAAAAATACTACAATTCACAGAAGACAAAAATTCTCAAAAGCTTTTCATAATGAAAACCATTTAGATACTCGTTTAATTTTGGGGCACTTTTAATGAATTGAAAACTTTTAAGAAGGAGAGTACTATTATGAAGCACTCAAAATGTACTAAAATTCTCAAAACGGAAATCAGCAACCTACAACAACCTACTCATCATTTGGGGAACTTTACTTAAAAATGGCACTCCACGAAGACCTCGCGTTTGAGTACTCAAGCTGACGACCTTACGTTTTGTATGAATCATATTTGAAAATGCTTAATATGAATGCACTCGGAAAAGGAACCATTTTTTACTAACTGTTTCGAGTTGAATGAATCTAAAATAAGTTTAGTGGTGGTTTAATTTTTTTCATACTTTTTTGATAGGTCATCGGACACCAGTTAAAAATATATAAAAACTTATAAATTCCAATTTTTTAATCATATATTTTATGTTTTCTGGTTTGTCTGCGAGACTACTGGGCGATTGAAAGCCGGATTGATCTGTCTGAAAAAACGTTAAAAATTCTTTTTCTTTCACAGGGTTACAAAGTGATCTATTTATAAGTGATATATAGGGTGTTCCAGAAGTTTCGTCTCATAATATGCAACATTATATTAGCCTTTGGGGGCAGGGCTTCTACTTGGACCCTCTGTATATCACTCGTACATAAATACTTTGTAACGCGTTGAGTGAGCGAGTAGTTACGCGTAAGGGGTTACTCAGGCGTTACCACTCGCTCACTGAACGCGTTACAAACTATTTTATCTACATAGATCTCAGGAGGGGGGAAAAAGCCAAGCCCAAGAATTTTAATATTTTTTGCAGATAAATCCAACTGACTTTCGTTAACCATTTTATTGTACTCTCTGTCAGGATCTAACATGAGGGAATAAATAGAAATTTACCCAGACATCAAAACACGTTTTTGAACTTTTTCTATAAAAATATATTTTCTTCTTTATTAATGTATCGGTAGAGATTGTTTTTAGATTGCTTTAGATAGAAACCTAAGTTCGGTGCATAATTTTCATCAATATTTATGAGGCATCCAATCCCTTTAATTGATAGCCTATTAAGACGTCGTTATATGATTATAGGCCGTAGATAGAAATATTCTAATAATATGCGCTGCGAAAATGAAACTGAAGATGAACCAGCATTTCGATATAAATGTTAAATTTTCTTCGGAGTAGCCAGTTTCGTTAATTTGTATGGAATAGGATACATCATTCAACCCTCTATCGACGTCTGGGTCGAATAGGTATCGTTTCAGATACACGCATTAAGACTTAATTAACCCTACAAAAACTGCCGGCATTAGAGAGTTAACTCGCCTCTATATCCTTTACAAACTGCCTACTGCTTCTCCTCCTTCTACTGGGACGAGTGGCATTTTTGCGAGAGCGTTTGCCCATCTATATACCTGCCCCTATAATAAATCACAGAAGCAGAAATAAAAGAAACAAAAGAAAAAAATAAATAGGATATTCAATCGAACACTATAGTAAACTTAATAGTACAACTCCTTGGCCCCTCCTCCCTGCATAAAGAAATGGTTAGACTAGTAGTTTCCAACCTTTTCTGGTTGGAGGTCTCACAGTGCCATCTGCTTCTTTTCGTGGTATCCCGGAAGATTTTCGTCTCTTACTGTACAACATCCAGCTCCCATCCCCTAAGCACCCACCCAACACCACGTGACTTCAAACTGAACCTAAACAGTTTCCGTCTGGATGTAATAATCCGCGAATGTTTTGTTTTATATGAAATTTCTATACCTTCACTAACTTTTTCAGTTATTTATTTTTGTCATTATCATGAAATTTTTTGGCAACCTAAGTGGCTGTGACACCTCGGTTGGAAAGCACGGAGTTCGAAAACTAATCGGCCTAAGTCGTGATCGTGTTGCAATACTGCTTCCCGTAGAGATCAGTGAGGTTAAACAACGCTGAGTAATTGGATGGATGGGTGACCGCTCACTGCGTTCAGATGATGTAGCGACCTGTGGTTTGGATTTCACTTTGAGCTGCGAGTTTCCTCTACCATATGACCCCTGCTGGTTGTTAATGCGGAGATTAAATCATCCAGTTAACAGCACTAAATAACTAATCAACATATGCACTGCATACATTAAATATTGCTGGTGATAGCAGAGATCCTTGGCATACTCCTCACGAGGACCTGAAACCTTTACATAAATATTGTTCATCCGAAAGTAAACGTTTATTTGGAGTACCATTATGATTAATATATTCATTATATTACATATTTATTATACTAAACCAAGTTCCTGCAGTTTTTAATATATTAATCCTTCAGGTGAGCCTAAAACTGAAAGGCCAAGTTAAATATAGTCTAATTTCGCACTTATTTTTGTTAAAAGTATTGTAACAACGTCGTAAAACTGTTGTTTATATTATAAATAATTATTCATTCAAGTTTATGTGGTAGAGCGCAGGATTGTTAATCTGAAGAGTCAGGTTCGATTCTCGGCCCGGACTTGCGATTTCAACGATTAAGGTGTTTCTTCTCTGGATCTTCCTTATCGAATCCCACATAAAGCTGTAGGTCCCCTCCGTTATACGACATTAACTGTTGCAAAAGAGGTTGGACAACCCAAAATATCGTCATTATAATATAATAATTTATTACGTTTAGTTTAACACACACACACACACACACACACAACACACACACACACACACACACACTTATCTTCGCAAGAACGAGGTACTGGTTTTTTTAAATCCATATATCTAAAAAGTAATTAACCTAGCCTAACCTAAGCTTACGACATCGAACCAAGAAGGGGGTAATAAGCGTGTTTCGAACCCAACTGAGGGCTGGAAGGTGGTTTCAGTTAAATCATTAAATAGTGAGGTACTCGCTAATATAACCTAACCTGACGTAACCAAACTTTAACTAACAATCTAATTAGGACTTAACTTTTTCCGACACTAAAAATCCTTGTAGATTTTTATATAAATTTTTCAAATGTTCCGACACTAACCAAAAATGTTAACTCTCGGGAAATTTTTTTTTTAGACCACTACATCTGCGAATTATCACATACTCGACCTCACATATGCTCAGTTCTTGTGCGTGGTCGCGTACACACACACACACACACACACACGCGTACACCCACACGTCATATATTATCTGTTCATTTTAAGATTATTAGACATTGCTTTTACGATATGGTACACATTCGATACACGAATATTTCCATGTATTGAATGCACATCTTTCAATATTTTAATGCGATGCCTCAAGGTTGCATAATGAAAAGTTTTCGTTCATTAAGAAGAATTATTTTGCGATGCTTTCGGCACAAGGGGGCTTTCAGAACAAGGTAAAATGGGGCCGGGGAAGACTTCTATTCAGTTAAAGGAGTTAAATCGATATAAGAAAAAAGTCTCTCTCTCTCTCTTTTATATATATATATATATAATATATATATATATATATATATATATATTAGTTCGTCATCTCATTACTGCCGTTTTTCCGAGTGTCAAAATGCGCCACAGGAAGCTGTTTATGAAACGTTATTAATTTTAAAAAATATATTAGCAAGCATGTATTTCACTCAAAATCATCAGCCATTTTACATCATTAATGTCAGTTTAAGATCGTAAAAGAGAATTGTAATCACGAAAAATATGTTCAGGGAATTTTTTTCTTAATTGACTGAAGAATATGTATACCCATTAAGCTTGCCGTACTAACGAAATTCTTAATTAAAACAAACAACACACACACACACACACACACACACACACGTATGACGACATTCTTGATTACGAGTTGCTTATAAAATATAGCTAAACAGTCACTGAGCGCTTTTGTGAATCTTGTACTATCGTCTTGTTTTAATCATACCGGATTATGTATGAAGTCCAGCTTTCTGGCATTCGAGCCATTTTTGAAAACCGTTCCTATGCACGAAAGTGTCAACCAACTAATCCTGTTTTGGACCTCCTATCCCATTTCATGCCTAAATTATAAGCAAATCGGACTCGCCGATTACGTTCCTTTGGGTTGGGTTAGGTCAGGCCAGGCCAGGCCATGTTACGTTAGGGTAGATTAAGTGTTCATAAGTTCATAATTCTGTTCATATTTGGGCTCAAAAAACTAGTATTTAAGTTAAACAAAGAATTTGTTTGAATTTTAGACTAAGTATGATACAATGTTCAAAATTATGAGGCGCACTTTAGTCAAAATTAAAATAAACTGATGATGATACTTCAAAATAAATTTTGTTTAGATTAAACGCATAATATTATATTTTATTTTGGATTAATCATCATCAAATTTCTTTCATGAAGCGAACCCCAATTCAAAGTAAATATAAACTTAAACGTGGTTAATCTAAACAAAATTTATTTTTAACTATTATAATTTTAGTAGTTCAATTTTAATAATTAAAACTGAGCCTCATAATTCTGAACGCAGTTATTTGTTCGTCTAAAATCCAAGTCAATTCTTTGTTTAATTCAAATCAAAGGTTTTTGAGGGATATCATCAGTTTTTTGGTGGTGTGTGTGTGTGTGTGTGTGTGATTTAGATTGTAGTATATTTTGAGTTACGAGAAAACAAAGTGTGTCAAGTTTTTCTTTTAAGGATAACTTTTTTTTCTGTTCTCATCTCTAAAAGGAAGCTTTTCTATGAAAGGTTGTTAGATGTTGTTAACTCACTGGTACAGGGTGTTCGAAAAGTCCAGTCACCCCCCTACAAAATGTACATATTGTAATACCAATTTTATTTTTGTGAGATTAATTAAATTTGTGTGATACATTGACATTTTTTTTTTCTTTTCCAGGTATGAAAGGTCACATACTGGTAAAACGATGTATGATATCCAGAATGATTTCAACACAATATTCATTAAGGCTGCATCACCAAACAAGACTGTATTACGTTGGGAGAAAAAACTGTTTGAAACCGGCTCCATCAAGGACAGACCACGGTCGGGAAGACCAACAATGCGAGCAGAACAATGTGAAGGTGTGATTGCATTGGAGGCTCGTTCACCGAAAAAACCACTTCGGAAACGATCACAAGAACTTGCAGTCCCCATGTCTAAAATGAGAGAGCGCATGACAAAAGATCTCGACGTGAAACTATACTACCCGTCATTTGTTAATGAATAGTAACTGTAATTAGTAACTGTATTTACTGTAATTAAAGTAATTATTGCTAGTGACTTGTACACACCTTATGTCAGGTCATCTCACTGATTTTAATGATTTTTGGTGTGGTAGTTGGGTATGATGAGTAATGAAGCGTGACCAAATTTTAACCACTTGGGTCAAATTGTTTGAGAGTAATGACCCCCCCCCCCCCCCCCCCCCAATTTCAAATGCTTGTGGAAAGCAAACCCATAGAAATCCCACTCCAATATTTTGCTTGAATATGCTTCATCTAAAGGTCTTTACTTATGCCAATTTTCATGACCTTCAATTTTGAACTCCGACCTGAAGTCAAGGTCAAAGGTGAAATATAAATGCAACTTTTTTTAACGGAATGTACGCACTCTGTGCGTAAAATTAAAGTTATTCTGCTGTTTTCTGAGCATTTTGACACCAAAATCATTAAAATCCATCCATTAGATCCTGAGTTATGACCTTTCAAAATCACGAGGTTATGCTGCTGACCCCAAATTGGGGGGGGGGGGGTCATTACTCCCAAACTATTTGACCCAAGTCACTAAAATTTGGTCACGCTTCATTACTCATCATACCCAACTACTACACCAAAAATCATTAAAATCGGTGAGATGAGTGGCAGAAATCACCAGAAAGTATGTACACTTGACATGGAATGCCTCACCTACCACACATAAATACAATTAATCACACACAAATAAAATTTGTATTAAAATATGTACATTTTTTAGGGGGTGACGGGACTTTTCGAACACCCTGTACATAATAAATACTGTAGATATTATTAACTATTTATTAATCCACAGTGCCGATAAAAATTTTAATCCATGCAAGATGGATATATTTGTTATAAAACTGTAAATGAATGGTAAGTCTTATTCAAATACGACTTTCAAATACGACACTTCAGTAATGCAGTGTTTTGCAAATGAGACAGGCCAAATATATAACAAATTGACAAAGTACCGCATTTTTGACAAAGTTTTGATCAGTATGACAGCGACAGCGAAACACAACATTTAGGCAAACCATTCCACTTTTGACATATGGCCAGATTTAAAAGATAGTCACTTTAGGGATGGTCAGTGCTCATCTAAATATCAACATTTTACGTGATGTCCGTCGATTTTCATTACCATTTGACAAACTTCAAATGAAGTCACGAAAAATTAATATACATCATCAATTACAACAACGTATTTAACACTTTTCAAATATTTAAATTACGTACACATTTAAAATCGTAAATAATAATGCAAGTTGAGCACATATTGTACATTTCCTAATATACATTATATACTGTTTACTCCATTCCAAATATCCTTTTTATTAAGACCTTTGGGTAGGGACGTTGTACGTTCGGTATGAGTGTATGTATGACCTCTGAGATTACCCGATGTACGTGGTTTTCCTCCATTGAATAAGTGTCATTCCGGCTTCTCTCGGCCTCTCTGCTGTCAATACAACTTGCAGGTCACACAGTCTTCTCTTCAGAATTGCCTGCAATGCATTGAAAACATTTTTTGTAGGATTTAAGAAGGGATAATGAGGAGGCAAATGTTGTCATTTGATGATGATTTTGAAGGCGGCATCATTGGGACGACAGTGTTCCTCGCTTATAATGGCCGAGATGGCTGAAGGAAATCAGGAAATACACATTTGTTCACGCCACCAAAAGCTAGATTGTATTAAAGCACTCCAACGTTGCGGAGCATAGCTGGTTGATAGTAAGTATTGTTCTAGCTGTCTTTAATAAATAATGTAGCAATTTTGCGCTACAAAGCGATTTGATTATTGACAAATATGCAATCATAATTGTCAAATAAATAACGCTCTGTCATTTAGTTTCCTTCATAATGTCGAAGAAAAATACTACTATGTTTATTTCTATCGCAAGCTGTCATTCCTACTGCATTGTCGATGCAGTTTGCGTGTTTGTCATATTCATTTTGTCGATAGTCTGTTCGTACGATTTTTCTGTCAAAAACATGGATGCGTTTGACGAAATGAAATGAATGAATGTCGAAAGCATTCGAAGTTTTTCAATCGTCTTCACAAAACACTGTATTTCAGTCTTAAAAATGTTCACTTTTATACGTATGAATTTCAACACAAGCTATTTTTATTAGGGCTATATTTTTTAAAGTATAATAAAGTATTTCTGATGTCATACGTATATTCTGAACAAGTAGGTGGTACAATTTTGAAAAAAAAATTTCGCTTACAAGTGTGAAATTTCTAAAGCATAAAAAAAATTATTAATCAGTAACGACTTAGTTTTGTTTCTGAAATTTTGTTACTGTCACCAAAGAGAATAAAATATTCAACGAAAAACTGAATAGTACCAACTGGTAATCTTTCATGCTTTAAAAATTGTTTCTAGGCGAACTTTTTTCCGAAACAGTACCTTACAAAAGGAAGTATTGTAAATATGAAGAGCTTGGTACTATATTTCTAAGTTCGCATTTAACTGCAGAACTCGAATTACATGTAATATTATATGTAACTCTAGTATATGTTAGGTTTATCAAATAATTTCGAGTTAGTAGACTCGCAATTTGGTTCTTTCGGAATACTTCGAGTAATATATGGATTATTTTTGTCTAATTGCACTCTTGTCACCTAAAGTACATTTTTTGTATTTCCATAACTTTATCTGTATAAAGATACGCAGTATACTGATATACTGTATATTTATATATGTATATACAAAATATAATAGATGTACTTTGGGTGCCAAGAGTACAATTAGACAAAAATAACATATATACCGTGTGACCACAAAAATTGTCCCTGTTTTTAATCGCTTATTACTCAGTCATTATTGCAGCTTCACAAATGACATAAAAAGCATTCGAAAGAGAACATTTTAAAGTTTTAATTTATTCTACATGTGTTCAAAGTGACGTCCCTGGACATTCTTACATTTCACACAACGGGAAAGGAAGTTATTTATTACATTTTCCAAAACGCTGCATTCAATGGACTGTACACTCTCTACCACCGCTTGCTTTAATTCTTCGATAGAGGATGGCTCTTGCCTGAATACTTTGTCCTTGATAAATCCCCAGAGAAAAAAGTCCATAGGTGATAGATCGGGAGATCTTGCGGGCCAGGGAAACTGCGAGCGATGAGAAATGAATCTTTGTTCAAAAAAATCTTGTTAAACATTCCAGTGATTGCCTAGTTGTGTGGGCTGTTGCTCCGTCTTGCTGAAACCACTTGTTACTGCAGTTTTCTTGTTCAAAAACAGTGTTCAGCATTTCTACATATCTTTCTGAAGTTACTGAAAGTGGTCTCCTTGTCTCTGGGTCCTCAAAAAAGTAAGGACCATAAACCTTGCTGCTACTCAAACCACACCAGACAGTAACTTTTGGTGAATGCAGAGGTTTCTCCAAGTGTATATTTGACTTGTTTTATGACCAACACCGGTAATTCTGTCTGTTGATGAACCCATTGAGATAGATGTGGCATTCATCACTGAATATTATGTCACTTAATCTTATCTGGTTTTGTTCAATTATTGTTTCAATGCGTTCACAAAACATCAAACGACGCTGGTAGTCTTGTTCGCTAAGCTGTTGCAAACACAATTTTGAATGACTTCATTCTCAAATCCAACGTGATTATTTTCCGAATGCTCTCCCGTTTGATTCCTGTCACAGCTGATAGTCGTCTCACAGATTTCTTGTTGTCCGTTTCAAGCTGATTTGCGACTGAATCAATGTTTTCAGCGGTTCGCACACCTTTGCTGCGCCCAGAGTTGCCTTTATGCATGTTCTTGATTGAGCCGTGATGTTTCCATTTTGCGAAAATCCTGCGAATCGTTTTAGGATCTATGGTCCTTTGCTGACCGTATTGTCGTCTGAAAGACCGTTGGGTGGCAACTACTGAGCCATGTTTGATCATCTCCTCTGCGATGAGAACACGTTGCATGTCCGACAAATAACCCATGATTGTGGTGGATAAAACTGTCATTTTTTTATAAGTACTGATTTCGTATCCAGGATATCGAAAAAATTAAATAAAACTTTAAAATGTTCTCTTTCGAATGCTTTTTATTTCATTTGTGAAGCTGCAATAATGACTGAGTAATAAGCGATTAAAAACAGGGACAATTTTTGTGGTCACACGGTATATATCTATATTATAATAAGAGAGCTGTCCGTCTGTCCGTCACACTTTCAGAAATTGTGAGAAAAAATTGTGAGAAAAAAATTCAGAAATTGTAAAAAAAAATTCAGAAATTGTATTACGGGCGGAAATGTGAAGCTCAAGATTTTCATGACTGTGTTCTTTTCTGTAGTTTAGCAATGGGGGAAGGCTGGGGTGGGGGTAATGGGGGAGGGGGTTAGCCCCCAAGTTGTATGAATGGGGGTGAGGAGGTTTTGGGAGATACCAGATTCAGCTCATGAGCTGCCGATGTGCTCTGTCAAGTTTCCCGGTCCTAGGTCACTCCGCGGCCGAGCACGAGCTATTTAATGTCTATTACAAGTGAATGTAAGTACTTCGAAAACGAAAATGACGAGAGCAAAAATACATAATAAACAGTTTGGTAGTCCCGATAATACGTAAGTACCAGTATACATATACAGCTAACTGCGACATATACTGCTACCTGCCCGGAGGGCGATTGCGAGCTACCGCTTGTATATACTACTTAAAGTAGTCCTAAAGTACAACATTCATTAGGTACAACTTTGGCCATTTTATGCAGTTAATTTTAATCAAGAAAGTGGTTCCCAAACCCCATTTTTAACATTAATTCTATAATTATAATTTTATAATTATTTTATGTTTTATAATATAGCTGATTTGTTTAAAAGATAAAAGTAGATCACTAACGCCGTGTAAAAGTAACTTAATTCTCTTCATTAGTCGAGATTGAGCACAAATTTTTTCAGTTATTTTTTAATTTCTTTACTTATAAAAAAAAAACTTTCGATGTTCTGTATTATATATATATATATATATATATATATATATATATATATATATATGATCTCAGTAGAAAAAAAGTTGCTCACAAATCTGAGCAAATGACAGGAGATTGTAGAGTACAGGGCACAATCCCACAGAAGAACCCAGTGAATCTAAAGAAAAAAAAGACTGAGGGAAGTAGACAACCTCCTTTGAAAACAGCCCATTCAAGGACATTATCGGGGTAAAGAATCATGATATGTTGTGGTTCTTACGGGCGTGTTCCTGCCATAACTTCCAACACCATCCAGAACATCCTTCCGCCCCGTGGAAGAAGAATTTGGATGGAAACGGACAGGAAATAATTTGCGAGCGACCGGAAGAGAACAGAGAAAAATTGTCCCAAATGTATGGCATCGTTTGTAATAAGAATAACAATGAGTATCTGAAATACGGCGTTGTCACCGAATTTTTTAGCTAGATATACATTAAATACAATACGTTCCACACTCAATCCTAGAAGGCCAGTGTGGGACCGCATATATATACAGCGACTAGTGTGGGGGTCAACTTAACCCCCTTAAGGGGATTACATTTATAGGTTGAAAAACAATTTATTGTCGCTAAACAATAATAAAAATTAACTTTCGTAGAATAAAAAAGAATTTGCAGAAAAACAAATGTGCTTTTATCGTAATAGGCTACGTTGGCTTTCAAGGGTTAATTTGGTACTTTGAATTACTTCAAGTAATACATGGATTATTTTTGTTTATTGTACTCTTAACAACTTTAGTACATTATTACATTGCTATTATTTCATACACACACACACACACACACACACACACACACACACACACACACAGGGTTGCCAAAAGTAAGTAGACAGCACGATGATTGTCCTTAAGAATAAATGGCAAAGCTCATTAATAAAATGCCGGAATGTATGTCAGCTTTACATAATGCAAAGCGGAAAGCAACACGATTCTAAATATATTGCTCCAATAAATCTGTTGAGATGTATTATTATTATTTATTTATTTTACTTTTGTCATCCCTCTGTGTATATATATACACATAAAATAATGGGCATAATGGGTGAGATCTTTTAGTTGCAGTTGTAGATGGCCACTTTTCTTCTCCTAAAGCTATTAATAGTGGTGTTCATCAGGGCTCCGTCACCCACTATTTTCCTTTTATTTATTAATGACCTATTAAATCGCACTTCCTGTCCTATCCACTTCTATGCCGATGATTCCACTTGTCGCTTCTCCACCCGCTTCACAAAGCGTCCCTCTCAACAGTCATTCCATGCCTCACGGACGAATGTGGTGCACCTGACTTTTGATCTTTCTGCTATCTTTGATTGGAGCAAAGAAAACCTTGCGGCCTTCAATGCCTCAAAACTCAATTTCTTCATCTGTCTACTCGTCGTCGCAATCTTCTACACAACTGTCCCCTTACCTTCAACAATACACAACTCGATCCTTCCTCTTCTCTTAACATTCTTGGCGTTCCCTTTTCTCATAATCTTTTCTGGAAAGATCATTTGTACTCTTTCCAAAACAGCTTCAAAGAAGTTAGGTGTGCTGTACCGACCCCGCAGTTCCTTCACCTCCAATCAGTTGCTGTCTCTGTACAGGGGTTTTGTCCGCCCCTGTATGGAATACGCTTCTCATGTATGGCTTAACCCACAGCTCTACTTGACCGAGTGGAATCAAAGGCTTTTCGTTTCATCACTCCCCCCCCCTCTTACTGACTGTCTTCAATCCCTCTCTCTTCGCCGCAATGTCGCCTCACTTTCTCTTTACTATCGCTATTATAACGGACACTGCTCTTCTGAACTCTCTAACTGCATGCCTCGTCCTTTAAGGAGGAGAGCACGCAGTACCAGACTTTCGATACATTCTCATTCCTTTTATGTCCAATCCTGTAACACAAGGGTTAATCGTTATTTTCAGTCTTTCATCTACTCAACCGGTCAACTCTGGAACAATCTTCCTCAATCCATCTTTCCTCCTGTCTATGACCTTCAATCTTTCAAACGCAGTGTGTCCAGGCATCTCGAAAACCTTGGACTGATTTTGGCTCTCTCTTCTTTCTATGTGCGGGGGGGTTTTTGCGGGCATTCGTCCTTGGCCTCTCCTTCCTGCATTAAAAAAAACCCTTTAGTTGCGAAGAGTACAATTAGACGAAAATAATGGAGTAACACGAGACTACAAAGTTCAGGGTGAAGAAGAAACATTCACTTGACGTAAGCACATAAAAAAACAGCTAAACCTTTTTACTTAGAAGATCCACTTAGATGTCAACTCCTATAATGGTTTTTCGTTTATAGAGACGAGATATCGCTTATCATTGTTTTACTGATAGGGCGCAAATGGTGTTTTTGAGTGTTGCAGAAGCTATTAAGAATAGTAATTTAGAATTATATTTATATAATTCCAAATTAATATATTTATAAGCAGACATAACTTTCAACACACACACACACACGCTCGTGCGCGCGCGTTTGGATATACTTGCGAAACTGCGACATTTTAACATTTACATTTCAAGATGGCGACATTTAGCCTAATTAAAATAAGTTAATTTAACTTAGCCTAGCTTATAATCTTGATTATATCCATTTTTCATGATATTTAATGATTTTCAATAAAAAAGTCAAACTATATAGCGACACCGGTCATATCGCTACACGAACATTCGTATCGCGATGACCTAAATGTGTATTCCAAAGACACTAGTGATTTCGTAAGGTAGTCAAGAACACACTAACATCACTGGCACATGTGTATTATCTTATATATATATATATATATATATATATATATATATATATATATATATATATACAGGGTGTCCATAAAGTCACGCATAATAGGAAAATATATTTATTTTGTTTTATTTATTTGTTCGAAATGATTCCCACCAATCTCAAAACATGTTTGTAAACGAAAAAGCAGGTTTCTTTGAATGTTCCTCAACATATTTGGCCTGATGGAGACATAAATAAATAGACATTGCTTATGTTCCTATGATGCGTGACTTTATGGACACCCTGTGTGTGTATATATATATATATACAGTATATATAGGGTGTGCCAAAATAATGTACAAATTTTGATTTGGATGTAAAATTTTTATTTTGGGATCGAGTCTATTCATTCTTGACTTAAAAGAAAAAAATTCAGTGCTTTGTTCCCAACAAAAAAAAAGTTTATTCCATGAAGAAGAGGGCAGAAATTGTCAATAGTTCATGACGTGCTCGATCCAAGACCCCGGCTCTGGATGACAGAGGAGACGCGGATACTGAAGTCCTCAAACTCTCTGCCAAGAATCTCTGCTGGGATGCATCTTATATCCTTTCTAATGTTGATCCTCATCTCGTCCAGTGTCTGAGGATTGTTCTCGTAAACTTTCGCTTTGAAATACCCCCAAGAAAGAAGTCGTTGGGGGGGGGGGGCAGCAAATCGGGAGAGTTTGATGGCCATGGATTGTCAGTACATCGTAAGATCAGTCGAACTCCTGGGAAGTGTTGTCTCCGGAATTTTAGGGCTACGTTTGATTTGTGAGGGTGTACATCAATTTGCTGAAAGATAACTGTATTAAAGTTCACACTTCGCTTCCTCTTCAGTGCCCGAAGAAATTTTCTTCTCAACGTGTGCACGTATCTTTCTGTGTTGACAGTGACACAATGTCCTGCTTCATTTTCGAAGGTGAATGGCCCAATGATATCATCACGTGCGATGGTACACCAAACTGTCACTTTCTCAACGGAAAATAGTGGCGCTACATGTTCATGTGATTGCTGGACTGCCCAAAATCGTATGTTATGCTTGTTGACATGTCCACTAAGGCCAAAGTGAGCCTCATCACTAAAGAAAACATTATCCAGAAACTTGGGTTCATTTTCGATCCGCTGGGCAAAGCTGACACAACATTCACGCCTTTCTCTTATTTCTGTCAGTTTAACTTTACAACATTTGTATCTTGTATGGATACATTTACAAATATTGGTGTATGTTTCTTCTTACAATAAATAGTATGTGATGTTCCCACCAACTGATAAAATTCTCACTGTATTGCAACATACGACCTCGTGGCAAAATATGCATCTAGGATCATTGTCTGTTGTGGGACAGGAAAATTGGCCGACATGGTCAGAATTCTGGCTAACAAAACTACTACTAGGTTTTTTTTAAATATCACCTGAAAATAAATAGAAAATATTGATTAGTTTAAAAACGGCAGCCATTTTAAAAGTCACACGTCGTTTTGGTACATTTTTTATATGTATATACGGGCGCAGCCAGAAAAAAAAAATTAGGTGGAGTCTGAACTTTTATTTCAACTGATGTTTTATTGAATTTGTTATTAATATATATTGAAGGTCAATTTGTTTAAAGATTTGGTCAGTTAGACACATTTCACTTGGTCCTCCTTTTAACTGTCGTGATTTTTTTAGGTGTTCTGGAACCTTTAACTTTTTCCCGACTTCAACATTTCGGGGGAAGCTTTAGCCCCCTCACTCTTCCCCCTGCCTACGCCCTGTATATATATATATATATATATATATATTGTGAAAAGGAGTAGCCAAGGCCAGGCGGCCGCAAAAATGCCCCCCTTTATAAGAAAGAGAGCCAAATCGAGGTCTCCAAGGCTCACGATGCTATTTTTTTATATAAATTTTGGAAAGATTGTGTAAAATGCATGCATGTGTAGTGAAGAATAGAGGGAGACGCGTGTGTTTGAGAGCATGCTGAGCTGCTCACAGGGTAGATGAGAGACAAAAAGATCATCTAAGGAAGACAATGACAGGAGGAACGGGTGTGTGTGTGTGTGTGTGTGTGCGCGCGCGCACACGAGGTTTGTTCAAAAACTATACGGACTGATGCTATTATAGAGAGAATATGGTACTTCCAGGGTTTGGGGCTTAATCTCCCTCAAACAAACCTCGTATATACACACAACTCCGGACCAAAAAATAAAATGGTCTAAAATGCCCTCAGACTTTAAAAATACATTTCGGTTATACACCTTTATGAAGAATATCGAGTATCTTTGATGTCATTATGATGAAAAGACACCTCTGTGTGCCACTTTAAAAAAAAATACAGCAAAATCTTATCAAATGGTGGAAAGTTAATGCATAGCGACATATCAAAATATTAGAATATCTTGTTAGGTGTTACAAAAAATAGAATAAATTCATTGTTTATTGAGTACTGCCAATATATTAAACCTTTATCACAGGCTTTTTAAATCTGCGTCTTAATATTTAGTTGGTCCATACTTAGCCCTGATTACGGCCTCCAGTCGACGTGGCATCGAGTCGACAAGCTTGTTGCATTCTTTTATAGTTATCGGTTGCCAGATTGACATCAAACACCTCTTCAGTTCTCTAGGTATTATGGTTTACGCTTTTGGGCCTTCTGCTTAGCAATATTCTAAAGATCTTCTATCGGATTAGATCGGAGAATTAGCTGACCATAGTAGTACTTCAATTTCATGAGTATCAAACCACCCAGATGTTGCACGAGCCGCATAAGCTGGAACCAGGTCATGTTGAAAAATAAATGGTTCGTCACCATACAACCGTTCTACAGATTCCAGCATGAAGTATTCTAAGATTTCTTGCTAAACGTGACTATTGACAGTTATATTTACAAATGCAAGTGGCCCTACACCATTTGCATTCATACATCCCCACACTAAAACACTCGCCGCTTTCATGAAATGGGATTTCGGTCACGAAAACCGAAAATTAAGCCGATGTTAAATGCGAAGCAAAAGAGAAGAAGACTATCCTGGTGCAAAGAAAAAGTTGCATGGACTGCGAGCGAGTGGCAAAAAGTTTTTTTTTCAGACGAGTCAAAATTACGTGTGTCATTTGGTGACAGGAGTCCGCGAGTTTGGCGAAGAAAGTCTGAAATGTATCATGAAAGCTGCCTGAAGCGATCGGTCAAATTTACGGAAAGTGTGTTAATGTAGGGTTGCATGAAGGCAAATGGTGTGGAGTCGCTTGCATTTGTAAATATAACTGTCAATAGTCACGTTTATCAAGAAATCTTAGAATACTTCATACTGGAGTCTGCAGAACAGCTGTATGGAGACGAACCATTTATTTTTCAACATGACCTGGTTCTAGCTCATGCGGCTCGTGCAACATCTGCTTGGTTTAATACTCATGAAATTGAAATACTACAAGGTCAGCTAATTTTCCCGATCTTAATCCAATTGAAAATCTTTGGAATATTGCTAAGCGGGTCCAAAAGTGTAAACCAGGAACGATGAGTGAACTGAAGAGGTGCTTGATGACAATATGGCAATCGATAACTACAGAAGAATGCAAGAGGCTTGTCGACTCGATGCGACGTCGATTGGAGGCCATACTCAGGACTAAGGGTGGCCCAACTAAATACTAAGACGTAGAGTTAAAAAGTCTTTGATAAAGGTTTAATATATTAGCAGTACTCAATAAACAATGAATTTATTCTATTTTTTGTAACACCTGACAAGATATTCTAATATTTTGGTATGTCGCTATGCATTAACTTTCTACTATTTGGTAAAATTTTATCCCTATTTTAATTTTTTTTTTAAAACTGGCACACAGAGGTGTCTCTATCTTAATAACTTCACAGATACTCGATATTCTTCATAAAGGTGTATAACTTAAAGGTATTACCAAGGTCATGAGCGCATTGGAGACAGTATTTTATTTTTTTGGTCCGCAGTTTATATATATAAAAGGGGTGCTGCAAATGTCGTGGCTTTTTTTCAGGATTTCATTATTTTTGGGAGACCACGTCTAAACAGTGTTCACAGAAATAGTTTCGCTTATCCACTTTAGGTTAATGGGATTGTACAGAACATCAACATCGACTTTAGAATTACTGAGCTGACGCTTGACGTTGCGAACGATAATCAGCAAACAAACGCGATGCTACACCAAATGCAACGCTTGCGATACGAGACAACTTTCTCGGACACCATATGACGCGTTCGGTGGAGAAGGGGCGAACGCCACAAAATTCGAAAAATGAGTTTTTTGTCGTATAATTATCCTTTAAAACCTTTGCTTTACCTATGCAAAAAATTAGATGTTAGTATGCACTCTTTCACGGTAAAATTTAGGTTTTAATGTATCTCAGAGAAATTCCCTCCGCATCATTGCTTCACATTGAACACATCTATCTACTTTCTGGTCACTCGACAATGCCCTGTGATGCTCAATTTGGCCAAATTGAACAAAATATACAAAATAATTACAGCAATATTATTTACACCAAAAAAGATTGTTACGGCCATAACTACAGCCGTTTCGCAGCGCTTCCTAGTTGTAGAAATGAAACAGGCTGATTTTCTCGATTTTGACGTCCTAAAAACGTGCATTGTCATTAGGAAATCAACAACTACTAAATTTACAGATGCAAGAAAGTTAATATTTGACTTTCAACACAAAGAAGGCTACGTAATATCTACTGCATACCGCACAACCCCAGATAATAGCCATCCCGTCAGACTGCAGAAAGGGTAAAAATCCTACAGTGTCAGTTTATTCAATCTAGCCCAGCAGACACTGCAACCAAAGTATTCCCAATTGCTGCCAATAACTAAGGAAAAAATAAAAGATCTCATAGAATTATCAGACCTAATGCCTGCAACTGCAGTGAACTATTATACAAGATTGTTAAAGGAACTGGAAGAAACCGAAACAGTTAAGCAGGTAATACAACATTCGACGAAGAGAACCAAATAATGGATTACACCAGTTAACATCAGAAGCTATCAATAAATAATATTGTAAAATTTCTTGGCGTTTTATTATATCGACATATTACACCACAATATTTTACTCAAATATGTGTTCAAATTCATACAACATTTCAATAAACCGGAAAAATACAAAGGTTTAAAGTTTACAAACTTTAACTGCATTTTGTGGCATAATTTGAAAATGTTGCGTTCGCCCCTTCTCCACCGAACGCGTCATATACTCTCTCCCTCTCGAGACAATGATGAACGATGATAAGACGTAATGATAAAAATATGAATACGACGTTGCAACTTACAAACCATGCTAAATCTTTCTTTAGAAAGATTTACCCGTTTTAAAATGTGATAGAAAATCCTGAAAGAAAAACACTACGAATTTTACAAACATTTCTTTATATATATATATATATATATATATATATATATATATATATATATTTCAACTGCAAAGAACACGCAGTATAATTAACGTAAAGAACGACGCTTGTATAGGAGAACATTCCGCGCAAGATGAGGAGGGAGAACGAACAAATGAAAAAAATGAGGTAACCACCCGGGAATCGAACCCGGGATCTTCCGATTGCCGGTCAAATATGATAACCACTACACCATGGTCCTCACTCGATCAGAAGTCGTAATTCTCCTACATACGCGCAGAAACCAATGCAAACCTATACACAGAGCTGGGCACTTGCGGTTTTTTGCCCGTTGTTTTGCGGCACTGCGGTACTACCGTGTTGGTCGGTACCGCGGAAAGTACCGCGGGAAATTTGAATGCGGTAGCGGTACTGCTGTACTTTCAGCGATCCTTTGCGGTTATGCGGTACCGGTTTGGTAGTGCGGTAGTAGTACCGCAGTACCGCAAAAAAAACGGGCAAAAAAACGCAAGTGCCCAGCTCTGCCTATACAAGCGTCGTTCTTTACATATATATATATATATATATATATATGAAAATTATTTCACGAAGGTAACACGTGAAAAATATTTATGATGAATAAAACCACGAAGGAAAGGAAACACAAAATGGTGCTCAAGCGCTTTCGTCTAATGACATCCTCAGGAACACTGAAGTATATAAAAAGGTTAAGCCTATATATAGGTTACAGAAAGAGAAAAAGAAAAAATAAATAACATACATACACACAAACACACATATATATATATATATATGTACATACATATCTATATATACAAATACATACATACATACATACATACATATATATACAATAAACAGAGAAGTAAAAATAATAAAAAATAAAAAATTAAAACCTTAAAGGATTACCAATGAGGCGTACAGATTGTAAGGAAAAATATCGATTTTTAGCACAAGATCAAATGGATTATAAAAATACAAATTTATACTGGAACTCTGCCGGGTTTTAGCACAATGCTGCCTATGGTCAGGTTTCGATATATATAAAAAAATAAATAAATAAAATGCAAATTAAAAGTTAATCGATTTTTAGCACAAGATCAAATGGATTATAAAAATACAAATTTATACTAGAACTCTGTCCGGGTTTTAACATATTGCTGCCTATGGTCAGGTTTCGATATATATAAAAAATAAAATGCAAATTAAAAGTTAATAAAGTAGAAGACAAGTTTACCAAAGATTTAATGTTTTACACTTCTTATCTAAATCTGCTTTAAAGGAATTCAACATAACAGGATCGAGTTGAAAAAGACCTTTGCTTATGTTGAAGTTATTTGAAAGTTGGATAATGGCAGACTCAAGAATATTTCTATTAACAATGTTGCTTGAATGGAATAAAACTGAAGCATTATTCCAATCAATACAGTGGGCTAACTCTGACAAATGGACAAAAAGGGCACTGGACAACTGTCCTGTTCTAACGGAATATTGATGCTGTTTTATACGTGTGTGCAAATCCTTTCCCGTCTGACCTATGTAAAAGGAATCACATTGTTTACAACCAATTTTATAGATAATGCCTGAATTATTGGTAGGGCTATTTTTTACTATGATATTTTTCACAATATTGTTATATGAAAATACTACATTAATATCCAAAAGTTTAAGTACATTAGCAATGCCTAAAAAGCCCGGGAAAAATGGAAGTACTAAAATATTTTTTGACAAAGTACGAGTGTTAACAAGGCAAAACGAACTTTCTATCGTGTCAATATTAACACTCGTACTTTGTCAAAAAATATTTTAGTACTTCCATTTTTCCCGGGCTTTTTAGGCATTGCTAATGTACTTAAACTTTGGATATTAATGTAGTATTTTCATATAACAATATTGTGAAAAATATCATAGTAAAAAATAGCCCTACCAATAATTCAGGCATTATCTATAAAATTGGTTGTAAACAATGTGATTCCTTTTACATAGGTCAGACGGGAAAGGATTTGCACACACGTATAAAACAGCATCAATATTCCGTTAGAACAGGACAGTTGTCCAGTGCCCTTTTTGTCCATTTGTCAGAGTTAGCCCACTGTATTGATTGGAATAATGCTTCAGTTTTATTCCATTCAAGCAACATTGTTAATAGAAATATTCTTGAGTCTGCCATTATCCAACTTTCAAATAACTTCAACATAAGCAAAGGTCTTTTTCAACTCGATCCTGTTATGTTGAATTCCTTTAAAGCAGATTTAGATAAGAAGTGTAAAACATTAAATCTTTGGTAAACTTGTCTTCTACTTTATTAACTTTTAATTTGCATTTTATTTTTTTATATATATCGAAACCTGACCATAGGCAGCAATATGTTAAAACCCGGACAGAGTTCTAGTATAAATTTGTATTTTTATAATCCATTTGATCTTGTGCTAAAAATCGATTAACTTTTAATTTGCATTTTTTTTTTTTTTTTTTTTTTATATATATCGAAACCTGACCATAGGCAGCATTGTGCTAAAACCCGGCAGAGTTCCAGTATAAATTTGTATTTTTATAATCCATTTGATCTTGTGCTAAAAATCGATATTTTTCCTTACAATCTGTACGCCTCATTGGTAATCCTTTAAGGTTTTAATTTTTTATTTTTATTATTTTTACTTCTCTGTTTATTGTATATATATGTATGTATGTATGTATGTATGTATTTGTATATATAGATATGTATGTATATATATATATATATGTGTGTTTGTGTGTGTTATTTATTTTTTCTTTTTTTCTTTCTGTAACCTATATATAGGCTTAACCTTTTTATATACTTCAGTGTTCCTGAGGATGTCATTAGACGAAAGCGCTTGAGCACCATTTTGTGTTTCCTTTCCTTCGTTTTTATTCATCATATATATATATATATATATATGGGTCAATCCCAGATGAAGCACCTGCGTTCAACCTCAATCCCAGAATAGGCACCTTGCAAGGAATTAAATAAAAAAACCTGACGATTACAAAATTTATTGTTTATACAAAGTTTATTACAAATGTAATAAAGGCAAAGTTATAAAAGGGTTTAAAGTGGTTTAATGAATAAAGAAAAATTTTAGATATTATAAATTCCTGCAATATGAACCCGAATGTTTCTGAATCCAGCAAAAGTAACCAAAAAAGCAGAAGATATAGCAAAAGATTAGATTAGGTTAGGTTAGAGTTGATTTTTTCAAATATTGATAAAAACAATGAAATTATATCTCTAAAAACTGTTAATATTTTTTTCTCCTCAATCCCAGATTAAGCACCTGTGTTTTGCCTCAATCCCAGATTAAGCACCTAAAAATGATTTCAGGTGCCTATTCTGGGATTGATCCATATATATATATATTATATATATATATATATAATTATATATGAGAATACAAATTTTTAACTTTATAAGCAATTAATTAAAGTAAACAAACTTTAGGAAAATAAGGAAGCGAAACTCGAAGCTTAAAACTTGAGAGAGAGATTCATTCTTGTAAATAAAGTCTGATTTGAGACACGAAAAAACTCTCTTAATCTTCTGTTTGTTTGACTTGTGACTCGTCAGGGCAAACCTTAAGACTAAAAATGTAACTAAAACTAAGACTAAAACTAAGACTAAAATTAAGACGGAAACTAAAATAAAAGGAAGAGTTTGAAGTTTTATTTGTCTGCAAAATGTTGAAAAAAAATCGATTGGAATGTAAGTTTCAGCGTGAAAATTCTCTTGCGAGGATTTATAGTGTTGGAATAAGAGGAAGACTTACAAGTTTAATGAGGATATGTTTATGTTTAGTTTTAATTATCATCATCATGGTCATTATCATTATTATTATTTTCAGTATTCTTATTTATATCATAATTCCAGTCATTATGTTCTTGATGGTTGTATTATTGTCGTCGCCTTCATCAATTATAATAGTTTTTTTATGTACGAAGGAGGAGCTAAGGGCGAGTGCCCGCAAAAATGCGGCCCCCCCACCCCTTTTATATAAGAGAGAGCCGAAATCAAGGTCTCTGAGGCTGACGATGCCTTTTTTTTTTTTGTGTAAAAATTTTGGAAAAGATTGCGTAGTGTGTAAAATGCATGTATGTATGGTGAAGAATAGAGGGTGAAGCGTGTTTGAGAGCATGCTGGGCTGCTCACACGATAGATGAGACGCCGTAAAAGATCAGCTAAAGAGGACAGTGACGAGAGAAACGGGAGTTCCAGCATTCCGTGTCTCCTGCCTAATGTCCTCCCCAGAGTACTTTCCTGGTCAATCGTCATCTACAATCTCGTCCTAGAATTAGTAATCGTAGCATTTGTTTCCTTTTGTAGTACCTTCTTGTAGTATCTTATAATATCTTCTTGATATAAAAGATAGCGCGACTTTTTTGTTTTGTTTTACTGGCAGGAAATACCGTATATAGGTTCTGTATCGCAGTACGAGGATCGTGAAAGTTTTAGAGATGCTTCATACAAAGTCCAAAAATTGTAGACGGTTTCACGTGTCTTCAGAAACTAAAAGTCGAAGAATTGCAGTCGCATTCTTAACAAGAATAAAAAAAAAAAATTGACCCAAAGTGCTTTAAAAAAAAAAAGCAGGTTTTACTGACGCTTGAACAGTTTCTCAAATAATGATGCTCAATTGACTTTGCTCGAACGAAATTCATTGTGTGAATTTAAATGTATTCCGTTTGTTTAGTGTGTGTGTGTGTTTAAATATATTCCAATAAAAACATAGTAGGTAGGTTACTATATTTTACTATTAACGTACACATTAATAGTGACTCCAGTACATACGCTGTAGTGTATTAATAATTGCTATACGTACGTGATAGTAAAGGGTGATCCAGAGAAATGGGACCCAAAAGAAACCCCTGTAACTCTTAAAGTATAAGTCCTTTTATAAAATCATACGCATCATTCGAAAGAGGATAGTTACAAGTAGTTTGTACAGGATTGTATAGGTTTTGACAATACAAGACAAGATAAGATAAAAACAAAATAAAAGTGTTAGTTAAAAACTAACCCTTCAAGATGACTGCATGGACTGTGGAACAGCTGCGTTTCATAACTGAGCAATATTATGAGCATGGAAGAAGTGTAGTTTCAGCTCAAAGATCTTTCAAGACAAATTTTCAGATGTCAAAATCACCTAAGAGCTGAAACTACACTTCTTCCATGCTCATAATATTGCTCAGTTATGAAACGCAGCTGTTCCACAGTCCATGCAGTCATCTTGAAGGGTTAGTTTTAACTAACACTTTTATTTTGTTTTGTATCTTATCTTGTCTTGTATTGTCAAAACCTATACAATCCTGTACAAACTACTTGTAACTATCCTCTTTCGAATGATGCGTATGATTTTATAAAAGGACTTATACTTTAAGAGTTACAGGGGTTTCTTTTGGGTCCCATTTCTCTGGATCACCCTTATATACATACATATATGGTAATATCTATACATGGCTGAAAATTGTTCAGATGTTAGAAAAAAAAAAAAGAAAATAAGAATTTACTTTCCTATCATTGGAAATGATCGTGGAAGGAATTTTATTACTTTAAATTGTCAATAATTTAGGATGATTGCAGGAAATTCACAGACCAAATCTCGCAACCAAAAATTTGATTTTAGATTATCTATTTTACTCAATGTACATTATTTATATATACACAACTCTGCACCAAAATAAAATAGAATGCTGCCTCAAATGTGGTAATATTTTTAGCACATTTTAAAAATATTAAGTTGCAGTATAACTTAATACTTTAGGTTATACACCTTTTATGAGGAATATCGAGCATCTGTGGTCATTATGATAAAAAGACACTTCTGTATGCCACTTTAAAAAAAAATACAGCAAAACCTTAATAAATAGTGAAATGTTAATGCAAAGGGACATACGAAAATATTAGAATATCTTTTTAGGTGTTAATAAACAATGAATTTATTCTATTCTTTTGTGAGTACTGCCAATATATTAAATCTTTATCAAAGACTTTTTAACTGTCTTATTATTTAGTTGGACCACCCTTAGTCCTGATTACGATCACCAATCGACGTGGCATCGAGTCGACAAGCCCCTTGCATTCTTCTGTAGTTATCGATTGCCACGTTGTCATCAAACATCTCTCCAGTTCCCTAAGCGTTCATGGTTTACGTCTTCGGACATTCTGCTTAACAATATTCCAAAGATTTTTTATTGGAATAAGATCGGAAGAATTAGCTGGCTATGGTAGTACTTCAATTTCATGAATATCAAACCACGCACGTGTTGCACGAGCTGGAGCTAGGTCATGTTGAAAAAAATAAATGATTCGTCTCCATGCAACTGTTCTACAGCCTGAAGTATTTTAAGATTTCTTAATAAACGTGACTATTGACATTTATATTTACAAATGCAAGTGACCACACACAATTTCCACTCATGCAACCCCACCCTAACACTCGCCGTAAATTTAACCAATCGTTTCAGGCAGTTTTCACGATACATTTCAGACTTTCTTCGCCAACCTCGCGGACCCTCGTCACCAAATCGCACAAAAATTTTGATTCGTCTGAAAAATGCACATTTTGCCACCAACTAAATACCAATTCGCAGAGTTAAAAGTACTTGATAAAAGTTTAATATATTGGCAGTACTCAGTAAACAATGAATATATTCTATTTTTTTTTGGTAACACCTGACAAGATATTCTAATATGTTGGTATGTCGCTATGCATTAACTTCTCGCTACTTAATAGGATTTTTTACATCATTTTTCTTTTTATAAAACTGGCGCACAATGGTGGTTTTTTATCATTCAGTAATGACGTCACAGATACTCGATATTTCTCATAAAGGTGTATAACCGAAAGGTATCATCAAGGTCATGAGCACATTTGAGACAGTATTCTGTTATTTTGGTCCGGAGTTTGTGTGTGTGTGTGTGTGTGTATATATATATATATATATATATATATATATATATATATATATATATATATATATACATACATAATACACACACTAAATAAAATATAGAACTGGTTTAACATACAAATCAAATCAGAGGGAATCGACACACACACACACAACAAACAGGAGAAATGGGTAGTAGTAGAAACAGAACAGACACAACACGTAAAACAGACAGAACAGATAGTGAGACCAAACAAACAAAAAGAAGCAACAAGATATTAAAGAATCTAAAATGAATACATTAAAAATCCCTATAAAAAGTGGTTCTCTTCCGAAAGAAGCGAAGAGAATATAGAAATTAGCAGAATGAATAAATGAAAGAGGAGGTGAATAAAGGGAAGCCGGAAATGACACAGGAAGTAGGTGATAATGTATTCTGGAGAAATTATATTCATGGCATTTGGGAACAAATAATTTTTTTAAAATTGTTCTATATACCTTTATATACGTTGGTTATTTCTGAAAATAAATTCTAAATCTTTTAATTATATTCCTTTTTTTTATTAAAAGGAAGTGCTTTTTACTTCGTCTTTGTACTTCCTCCAACACTTCCTTAAATTTAATGTATAATTTAAATTATAATTATTCTTAACTCCCTCTTATTATAACCAAGTTGAGAACGAAAGAGGCAACTTCTCAACTGATATTACTGGCAAGATATTTCTTAAATATTTCTTGGGTGGGATTTTTCGAGTGGTATTTCTTCCGTGATACTTCTCGAGTGATAACTTTGGGATGGTATTTTTTCCGTGATACTTCTCGAATTGGATTTCTCTCGTGATAGTTACAGAATGATACTTTTCGACTAGTATTTCTCGGATGATATTTCTCGGACGGACAAAATTTCCCGAACGATATTTCCTGAATAATATTTCTCAAATGATAATTCTCAGTATTAACAATTTCACTATTCGAGTTCTCGTAATTACGTCTCCTTTTATTAACCTAAAAGTAATGCTTTGCAAATCGCATTCCATCATCACAAATGACTCTGGGGAGGAAATAACGCAATAAACACGCGGAACTAAAACTCCCAGCTATTAATTAACATAATAATTAGTAATCAAAATTAAAATATTGTAATTAATTTAACTTCATTTGCATTTTGCAATTCACCTGAAATTTCTTTGTTGTTCCATCATCGTATTAAAAATGGGACTTATCCCTTCTAGGATATATATATATATATATCAGGGGCGTATATTCAGGATGTGCTAGGTGTGCGCCGCACATCCAATAGATTTTCTGTAAATTAATATTTAATTAACCCTTTGTCTCCCTCTCTCAACTTTAGTCGAGACGAAAAAGATGCGATGCCCTAGCCCTTAATTCTGCGCTCGACTGTTACACTAGTCGAGATGAAAAATAAACTACTTCAATTCAGTTGTTCGGATTGTCTTCACAACCATTTGGTAAAATTTTAGTACTGAACGATAGAAGCGTCCCTAGAGCTTGTTTGAGGCGTGAAATTTCAGTATTGCGGTGCGGCGAGATATATATACAGTGATGGGCATCGATACATGAAAATCGCTAAAGCGATACCGATACATCGATACATGAAGAACGTCTTAGGCGATACCGATACGCCGATACTTTCTAGAGGTCTTAAGCGATACCGATACCGATACATGCATCGCCGATACATTTTTATAATTATTCATTTAATACGTAGGTATTAGATATTATTGTTTATACTAGTAATTTGTACGCACTGTAAGTAAAATCAACGACATTTTAATGGATTTTATAGATGTAAATAAAAACAATTGCTTTATTTAATGAAAGCATGTTTTAATTTTGTAGGATACATGAATGACTGAAAATATTACACTAACAATTAAAAGTAATTACTATTACCCTTCAAAAATACCAGCTGGCTAAACATCTGGTCAGACAGTCTATTCCTTTCTGGAGCGTGAATGTGACCAGCCAAACTAAACAACCGTTCTACTGGAGCAGAGGATGGTAGTGTGTGTTATACTTCAGGAAGACCCGTAGAATTCCTGGGTACTGCCTCAGAGATTGGAGAGAATGACTTCCGTCACCCAGATACTGTAAAACTTCCATCTCAGTGGAATCTTGGGTTGCAGAGACATTAGTGGAAGCAGACTCATAACAGAAGAAATCATCTGCACTTCCGTCAGATGCAGCATCACTTAGTTGTTGCTGGGGGGTCTGCTCGCTGAGGCTCTTAACAGCATTAACCAACATTTCTTGAACCCTCTTTTTGAAAATGTTAGTATTAAATTTGCCTTTTATTGTCATCCACTTTAACTTGAACAGAGGATTTGAAGACGATGCCAGTATTGCTGCTTTACACTCATGCGACGCATCAAGGCACAGAAACTTTTCAAACCGCTTAGTGAACCCTACTGTGACTGCATTGAGAAGTGGCTGACAATGACGCAATGCCTCCGAATTCAAACGCTCTAGCTTCTTCTCTACAGCTAACAATGTCGGAAGCAGGCAACCGTAAAAACATTCTTTGTCGGACTGCAACCTATCAAGTGCTGTTGCAATGGGTTGTAGTACGGTTAGGTATTCCTGGAGAAAATCAAGCTTTTATATATTATATGAGCGTTTCTATATTATGAGCGTTTCTCTATTATGGTTAATTAATCTCAATAACACAAGTACAAACGTGTTTAAACGTTGCGCCGTACTGTGTGACGTGACCAGTAGAGTAGTACTGGCATTAAATAAATATTTAATAATATTATTATTTATGTATATTCATAAATATAACTCAGTAGTGTCATATTATAACATCTATTTAATATTTAAAAATTCTTATTAATGTATCGAAGTATCGATTTTTTTCGATACATTTAAGAAAATTGACCTTAGCGATACCGATAAATCGATACTTTTGTCAAGTAGCTAAAGCGATACCGATACAAAAGTATCGATCGATACGTATCGGCGATACATGTATCTAGATACTGCCCATCACTATATATATATATATATATATATATATATATATATATATATAAAAAAACGACGCTTGTATAGGAGAACATTCCGCGCAAGATGAGGAGGGAGAACGAACAAATGAAAAAATGAGGTAACCACCCGGGAATCGAACCCTGGATCTTCCGATTGCCGGTCAGATATGATAACCACTACACCATGGTCCTCACTCGATCAGAAGTCGTAATTCTCCTACATACGCGCAGAAACCGGAATGTTTTCCTATACAAGCGTCGTTCTTTACGTTAATTATACTGCGTGTTCTTTGCAGTTGAAATATATATACAATCTGTACAATTTTTGGCTGTTATTAAAAGTCAACCATGAAGTGTAGAAATTCCAGTGTTGTCCCATTTTACGGAGAAACTCATTAAGTTTTTTCTGATAACAAGTTTTGACAAGTTTTTTCTTTTTTGTACGCGGGTGACAGACATTGATGATTTAAAAGCAAGAATCACAGCTGCTATTGAGCGAATTGATGTGGATATGCTGCAGCGTACATGGCAACATTTGGATTATCGATTGGATGTTTTGCGAATCACTGATGGTGCACATATCGAATGTTTGTAACAACGTTACTTTAATAAAAGAAACTTTTGAAAATACAGATTCTAAATAATCTTGTTTAAGAATTTTACGTGTTATCAAGAAGTTTATTAAAAGATGAAATTGTACAGATAATTTTCGGACACACTGGAATTTCTAAAAAACTTGTCAAAACTTGGTATCAGAAAAAACTTAATGAGATTCTCTGTAAAATGGGACAACACTGGAATTTCTACACTTCATGGTTGACTTTTAATAACAGCCAAAACTTGTACAGATAATTCTCGGACACCCTGTATATATATATATATTATATATATATTATATATATATATATATATATATTACACACTTCTTCCTACTACTATGGGAATATAAATGTACGTTTACCCCATGCCAAATCAAATGGAAAAGCGAGGGATCAGGGCGGAGAGTGTGCGGTCTGTGGACAGAACACCTTCCATATATGGTAAAGTGGGCGGGGCCTATGTTGCCATGGCCCGGGTTAGGTTCATATGCTTATACATGTGAAGCAAAGTAGTTCCTTATATGAGGACGTTATTGCTTACTATTTTTCTCCAAAAAAGAAGACTTGAGTTTGTGTAAATAAGTTCGATGCTTAAAGGAGCCCGTACGAAATTGGTGGTAGATTTTTTACAGTTCACGTAAATTCTCCAAGTGTTTAGCGTAATATTGAGAAGGTGGATTGCGTATGCTTACCATAGTTATTAATAAATCTTAATAGTAATAAGTTAACATGAATTTCAGTTATTAATTTTACTCCACATGATCTTCCGCACACCCAATTCACACAATCACCATCCGCCACTGATATATATACAGGGTGTACATAAAGTCAGGATCTATTTTTGTGAAGCACTTGGAAATTATATGGAATTCAATCATAAAATGATAAAGTGGTAACATTTATTAAATAAGTAAGAGTAGGATTCGACGTGACGCCCATCAGTATCCCTGCACAGCTCAAATCGTTCCGCAGCATTTCTAAACACATTCTGGAGCATTTGCGGGGTTATGTTATCTGCAGCAGTTCGTATACGTAAGTTTTTAAGACTCGTAATCTTCGTCTGATAGACGTGCGATTCGATAAAGCCCCATGCAAAGAAATCTAAAGGGGTTAAATCTGGTGATCTCGCTGGCCAAGGTCTTTTGCTTCCGCGTCCGATCCAGCGATTTGGAAAACGTCCATTTAGATAATCCTGAACAATTTTGGCATAGTGACAAGGAGCACCATCATGTTGATAGACGATGGTACTAACAATCCTATCCCCGTCGTCTATCAACATGATGGTGCTCCTGTCACTATGCCAAAATTGTTCAGGATTATCTAAATGGACGTTTTCCAAATCGCTGGATCGGACGCGGAAGCAACAGACCTTGGCCAGCGAGATCACCAGATTTAACCCCTTTAGATTTCTTTGCATGGGGCTTTATCGAATCGCACGTCTATCAGACGAAGATTACGAGTCTTGAAAACTTACATACACGTATACGAACTGCTGCAGATAACATAACCCCGCAAATGCTCCAGAATGTGTTTAGAAATGCTGCGGAACGATTTGAGCTGTGCAGGGATACTGATGGGCGTCACGTCGAATCCTACTCTTAATTATTTAATAAATGTTACCACTTTATCATTTTATGATTGAATTCCATATAATTTCCAAGTGCTTCACAAAAATAGATCCTGACTTTATGTACACCCTGTATATATATATATATATATATATATATATATATATATATATATATATATATATATATATATATATAATATCTGGAGTTGAAAGAAAGGGGTTCATGTCAAATTCCTTTTGTGATGTTAATGCGAGATCTGAAACTATAGTTCAATTTTCTTTGCATCTCAAAATTATAATTTGGACTATCAAACTTTATTTCTATTTAAATTGTTCTCTTAAAAACGTGTGATGTTTCCAACGTATTCCTTAAATATTTAAATTTTTTCTTTAATTTTTACTCCTTTGAAGCGAAGAAATTCGTTTTTCTTTGTTTAATATCCGCTTTTGGCGTTTCCTACCAAAACTTGTGATGTACAGTTGCGGAAAAAAAATTCGCCTAGAAGAATTTTGAAAACTACTAATTGGTAATAGTACTTTGACTTCAAATATTTTATTTGTTTTGGTAACAGTCATAAAATTTCATAAAACCTCAATCATTACTAATTAGTAACTTTTTGTTTTGTAGTAATTGTTTCTAGGAGAATTTTTTTCCGAAAAATCTACAGTGCGATATATTGCGAAAAATGTTGGTTTATACCCGGCAGAACAGCGTAGGTTCAATAATAATAATACTTATTATACATTTACAAAACATACAGTGTATCCATAAAGCCCAGCATCATAAGCAAAGTTTATTAACAATAATTCGTTTATTTCTATGATGCTACAGTTTCTGAACACCCTCTATTTTGGAGTGTCCGAAGAGTTTATACGCACTGAGAATTACACTAATTAATTACATTAAATTAACACCTTTTGAAGTGAATGGGGACATTTTGAATAATTATGATATATTTCCGTGAATAATATATTTCCTATCGGGTTATGAACTTCAATATTTTTTCCCATTTCGTACAGGCTTTTGGAACACCTTGTATATATATACCAGTTTTATTTCTATATAACTGATTTGATAATAATTGTTGCAGAGCCCAAAAGAATGTTTCAAAAGTGGTTTTTTTTTTTTTTAAGTTAAACTAAACTGGAGTTTAAAGATCAAAGAGATTTCTTTAAAGGTTTAACTAATTAATAGGAGAAATGTAGCGATAGACAAAGGAGAGAAACGCCACTGGAAAATTAGCTTGCATCCATCCAATTTTTTTTTTTTTTTTTTTTTTTTTGAGAATCGTTCGTTCGCCTTTAAATTTGTTTCTAGATTATTCCAAACATCAACAATTTTTAATGAGAAGGATTTTCTTCATGTTTCAAGTGTAAATTTTTTATCACCATACCTTACGAACTTCCTTTTTAGAATGTTTTGAATATGTGGGCATATATTCAGCTTGTGTGTGTTCTCAGTTGGCTTTCGCTCTCGTTAGGATTTTGTCAGTTTTTTTTATATGCAATAGTTCAAGGGATAGATAATATATTAACGTGTATTTCCCCAAATTGCTCTCTTAATATAAGATATAAAGGTGTGCAAGGGTGTAATATAGATTGAGCAGTACATATATATAGTACATATTTTGGAATGTGGTTTTAATATATATATATTATTTTATATATATATATATATATATATATACACACAGTGTATATATTTCGATAGTTTAATTAAAGTATTCATTGTGCTCTCTGAAGGTTTTTTTCATTTGAAAGTACACACTGTGCTTTTATTTCATTAATCATCAGTTAATTTAGTTTATATGTGTATATATATAGTTATATTCTGTTTTTCTTTGATACCTATATAATCGTATATGAGGTGTGATAGATTTAAGGATATATAATTTATTTAATTTGCATTCAGCCAGTTATGCCTCTCGGGCATGGAGGCGTACATTCCATATTCTACTCCTACGACTAATGAAAACCTTGATTTAACTCTACTTGTTTTAATGCTATTCGCAACAGAGAGGTTTTCAGAAGGTACGGTCGCCATCCAACTCATGACTCTCACTTAGCTTATATTTCTGCTCGGAATCGTGCAATACCTGTTCTTCGACTCGCCTAAAGGTGCTTCATCAGACAAAAATGTGAAAACCTATCCGATTCTAATTCTTCTCGCTTTTTCTGGCATCTAGCCAGGAACCTCTCCAACAACTTTACTTCTTCCCCCCCCCCTCTTTTCCACTCCGATGGCTCAGTTGCCGTCTCTTCTCCCGATAAAACTGAATTCTTCGCTCAAATTTTCGCCTCCAACTCAACCCTGGACGATTCCGGTGCTGTTCCTCCATTTCCTCCTCCCTCTGACTTAATTATGTCTGAAATTAGAATCTCCTCCAAATATTATTCTTCTGCCCTATCTGGGCTCAACTCCAGAAAGGCGTACGGTCTTGATGGCGTCCCTCCTGTTGTTTTCAACAACTGTGTTTCTGGGCAAACTCTTTCGTGTTTGTCTTTCATCTGGTACTTTTTCTTCTTACTTTCTTACTGGAAGTTCACTTTCATTCAACCTGTCCTAAAGAAGGGTGACCCCTCTCAACCCTTCAACTATCGTCCAATTCCTTGTCTCTCTAAAGTTTTTGAAGCTATCCTTAATAGAAAGATTCTTAAACACCTCTCTTTCACAGTCTTTCAGATTGTCAGTACGAGTTGGGCAAGGAACGCTCTACTGGCGATCTTCTTGCATATATCTCTGATTCTTGGTCATCCTCTTTTCGGGATTTCGGTGAAAGCTTTGCTAGTGCGGTAGACATATCAAAAGCTTTTGATAGAATCCAGCACAAATCTTTAATTTCCAAACTGCTCTCCTACGGTTTCTATCCTTCTATCTGTGCCTTAATCTCTAATTTCCTTTCTGGCTGATCTATACCTGAGGTTGTAGATGGCCACTCTTCTTCTCCTAAAGCTATTAATAGTGGTGTTCATCAGGGCTCTGTCTTATCACCCACTCTTTTCCTTTTATTCGTCAATGATCTATTAAATCGCACTTCCTGTTCTATCCACTTCTATACCGATGATTCCACTCTTCACTTCTCCACCCGCTTCACAAAGCGTCCCTCTCAGCCGTTTCACGCGAAGCATGGAATGACTTTTGTGATGCACCTAACCTCTGATCTTTCTACTCTCTCTGATTGGGTCAGAGAAACCTTGTGGCTTTCAGTGCCTCAAAAACTTCGTTCATTCATCAGTCTACTCCTTACAGTCTTCCACACGACTCTATCCCCTTACTTTCAACAATACCTAACTCAATTCTTCCTCTTCTCTTAACATTCTTGGCGTTTCCTTTTCTCGTGATCTTCCTGGAAACATCACATATACTTTCTTTCTAAAACAGCTTCAAAGAGGTTAGGTGTGTTGTACCGGCTCCGTAGTTTCTTCACCTCTACTCAGTTGTTGTCTCTGTAGAGGGCTTTGTCCGCCCCTGTATGGAGTACGCTTCTCGTGTCTGGGGTGGCTCCACGCGCACAGTTCTACTTGATCGGGTGGAATCAAAGGCTTTTCGTCTCATTAATTCCCCGCCTCTTACTGACTGTCTTCAATCTCTCTCTCTCTCTCTCTCTCTCTCGTTCTCCTCTCTCTCTCTCTCTCTCTCTCTCTCTCTCTCTCTCTCTCTCTCTCTCCGCCGCAATGTTGCCTCACTCACTCTTTACTATCTCTATTCTAACGGACACTGCTCTTCTGAACTCTCTAACCGCATGCCTCCTCCTTTAAGGAGAGGACGTAGTACCAGACTTTCTACATATTCTCATTACTTTTATGTAGAATTCTGTAACGCAAGGGTTAATCGTTATTTTCAATATTTCATTTTCTCAACCGATCAACTGAGGAACAATCTTCCTCAATCCATCTTTCCCCTGTCTATGACCTTCAATATTTCAAACGCAGTATCTATCCATGCATTTCCAAACTCTGGACCTTGATTTTGGCTGTCTTCTTCCTCTGTGTTGGGGTCGTTTTTGCCGTCAATCGCCCTTGGCCCCTCCTTCCTGCAATAGAAAAATATGGATGCACTCCATGTATGTTGTTTCTTGTTAATTATAATAATAATTATTATTTTCCGAGTTTAGTTTGCCTCATGCAAATATTAAATATAATTATACTGAAGAGTATAGAAGCATAAAAAATGTAAAATATTTTATCATATTTTATTTTTTACCGAGTTTATGAAAATAAATTTCAAAATTGAAACGTGATATCATCAAGGGGAAAAAAAGAATATATTTATATATATATTTTTTTCCCCTTGTGTATATATATATAATTTTTTTTTTCCTTTGTGTGTATATATATATATTTATTTTTTTTTCCCCTCTTGAATAATTTTTTTTTTTGTCTGATAGGTAACAAGAAATTGTGTTTAAGTATGCAAATTTTATGTAATAGGATTTGATAACATATTCGTCTGTGGTCGCTGGAATGTATTTTTTGTGTAGTACACGAATCGCCTCTTTGGTCTATGCATTAAGGATGCATTTCGCTCAAATCTGAATTAGAAGCTTATGAATATTAATAATAACGTTGGCTCTATATAACGTATCAAATGATGTAAATTTAAACATTTCGCTACCATTGTATACTATATTGCGAGATTTACGCATTAAGTTTATACTCATTGAAGAGATACGTACATATTTCCATATATTTATGGGTATTTTGGTCTAGAAAGTTTCGCTCACACGTCGTGGCAAGATTTACATACGCACAGTTATTTTGTAAATTTAGAATCTGGGTAATTTACGGAGTGTCATCACTTTCTATGGTAAAAAAGTCCTTAACTGATATTTTTATTTTTCATTTACACCTGACTCTCGACTCTCGACTCTCGACTCTCTGACTCTCTGACTCTCTGACTCTCTGATAATAATTAACATTTACATTTATAGATACATAATCCAGTTGGAATTTTCATATATATATATATATATATATATATATATATTATATATATATATATAATATTTAGAGAAATCCAATGACAAGGAGGAATGTAAATGCCATGAAAAGTCTTCTTTAATGCGCAACGTTTCGAGCAATACGCTCATCATCAGGCTAGATAATAACAATATGAAATTAAAATCAATAATTAAATGTGAACAAGACAAAATAATTTCTATAAAACCTATTCATTAAAAGCAAATTTTAAAAAGACTAAAAGAGAGGGTTAAATTCAAAGTTATAAAAATTTACATATAAATTACAAGAAATTTAAAAAGCTATTTTTAAATTACATATAGTAAATTTGAAATTAGTACACTGGAATAATTAACACTAATACAATGGAATAATTAACACTACGAACCTTTCAATGCTGTTTCCGAGCACGAGTAATTTAAACAAAACAAAACATGAAACAAACTATGAGTTGGGCGGTTGGAGAGTTATAAGTTGGGGAGGGGGGATTATAAAAAATTGGGGAGGGGGGAGGGGGGATTATAAAAATTTAGAGGGACAGCTGAGGAATCCACGTTTAGAGAAGGGGTCAATGTTTTAATATAAAGAGATTCCAAAATTCTAAGTGAGTTAGGACAAGAATTACAACCGAGAATTTTAAAATTATCTAAAGTGACATCAGTTTTGCATTTATACTATGTATAAAATAATAAATATTATTATTATTATTACTATTATTATTATTCTGAATTAGGTGAAGCTTTTGTGTTATAATTAGATAATTACGTTTCTTCTTTCTTGAAAGGCTCTTGTTTTAATGGTTTTGCTGACATTTTGGTCAAGTATATCTTCAGAACTTGTTAGGAAATAACAATATTATATTAATTAAATATTTTTCCTCGTTTTCATATCACCGAGTTTTATGTTTTTATTATAGATAAGTTAATTTAAGTTTTCTGAACAATTCCATTACTTGGATTCATTCTAGTTTGTTGTTTAAGAGAACTTCACTCTTGACCTCTATCTTTAATGATGGTTACAATGTATGTGTTGCGCGTTGTTTATACAAGTTTCATACATTTTTATACGTGTTTTATACAAATTTATAATTTTTTTTTATTTTTATACACGTTTTCTACATTTTCATACACGTTTTAATAAATTTTATACATTTGTATACATTTTATACATTCACAGTTATTGACGACTGCGCTGTAGCTCGAGTATAATACTATTCGACTGGTCTTCATTCCTAACTACCCCCAGCCCCCTTATTTTAAATCCTTCGTTGATGCCTTTCTCTGCATATCAAGAGAATAAATCTCGGGAGAGAGGACAATGAGCACAAGGTGCAATTGACGTAAGCTTTCTCGATTGAGTCGAGGATTAGGTAAGCTTAGGTACGACTTTCCTAGTTAGGAGAATGGCAGGTGATCTTGGCTAAGTCACCGGAAAATTGAATATTTCCCGAACTTATTTCAAAACTACTTTCGAAAGACGACGTGTTTTCAATGAAGCCTTTTTAAATCGATATTTTTGACATTTTATTTTTTCTCTCTACCTGAATTTTAATTATAATTATTTGATATGATTTGGGGGTGGGGGGGTGAAATATAGTTCGATAGTGGTATAGTTAATAATTTATATATATATATATATATATATAAGTTACAGAAGTGTTAGAGAACTTATTACCCTAAGTTGTCTTACCACGGTTTGTGAAAGCTTATTAATAGAAATCGCGAAGGTGGAGTTTACTAACTTTTGCGCAGATTTTGAATATTTAGGGTTTCATTCTGGTCGGGTTTTCCACTTAAATTTAATGTATTTTGAACATAAGATGTTGAACTAATGACCAGAATTCTATTCGTGAGATCATACTTGGTTATTCTTATATATTATAATTGTTTATTCCCTTTCATGTTTTAGTAATAATGATGAACACTATTTTCGAAACGTTTGCAAATGAAACTACGACAGTTACAAAATTTTCTTTAGGGACACCCTGTATATATATATATATATAAACTCACAACCCATATATGATGTAAATCCAATATTATATATATATATATATATATATATATGCGCAGTTGGTGCAGTTGCTAGAATCGCTGACTATAGATCCACCGACCCCGGGCTCGATTCCCAACGATGGCACCGGCGCTCAGCTCAGCCGGCTATTCATCCTTCCATGCAAAAATATTGTTCGGTAGATGAATGGGTACCCTAGGTAGCCTATTGGTTAAGATGCTTGGCTACTGATCGAGAAGTGAGATCGAGTCCGGGTGAAGGTTTTGTAATTTCTGACCACTCGTGGTAGGTCGTGGTTCAGATTGTACGTTGGACCGTAGGTCTAAGGTGGGGCAACACGCTTGACCTTCGTCAGAATGAACAACATGAGCGGAAACTAAACTTGCTAATATATATATATATACGTGTGTATGTGTTTGTGTGTGTATTAAGTTAAAAGTAAAATCATTAACTTACACAAAAATCAAAGAAATAATGTGCAGTAATTACTTTGTAATTAAGTTTTATCGCTCTTACACACACACACACACACACACACACACACACACACACACATATATATATATATAGGTCGTTTGGTAGATATTTGGGTAATTATTAACAAATGCCTAATGATAGGAATAAATGTTGTGGATACATTCTTCTCATAGGGCTACGTTGTGGCCAATGTCTAACTCCGCTTCCCATTTGATCAGCGAAATTAAACGACACTGAGTCTGGTTCGTAGCTAGATGGGGGACAGTCTTCCGCGTCTAGACGATGTAGCGACCCTTAGATGATTAAAATCGCACATAAAGCTGTAGGTTTCTTCCGAGTAATGACCTTAGATGTTACCAAGGGGTTTAAAGAACTCCACCAAACAAACATATACTCGTATATTGCGATTTTTCTTTGAAAAATTAATAGCAAAACAGTAAAAATATTCCAATTCATTCTGAAGTTAAAATGTTCCAAGTTAAAAAAAAAATAATTTTTTTTTGTTAAAATTACACCGTATAATTTTATCACTTTTTCATTTATAGTTTTTGTATACACAAACTTCACTTTTAAATTTAGTAAAAAGTAAAAAAAAAAAAGAAGCTTTTGGGCTGAGTTACTTCTATCATTCTTTTTCTGATAATTCTCCAAATTAAAACACTCCATTTTGGCTGCAAGATTATCTAATAAAAGCATTTCGAGTGAAAATTTTTAGAGAAGTGTGTATGTGTGTGTGTGTGTATATATATATATATATATATATATATATATATATATATATATATATATATATATAGAGTGACGTTCAAAAGTCTGCGTCCACCTTATAATCACCCAATTTATTGTAAATTGTACAAATATATATGATGATTACAACAAAATTTGATTTTTTATTGTTACATTATTTGCTTCTAAATGTAGTTATTATAAATTAGTAAAGAAATTAACAATTTAATGGCATAATCTTATTAATAATCGATATGACCTCATTTTGCTTTAATGACAGTTTCCACTCTTGTGCTATGCCGTTCCCGCATTCTTCTACATTTTCCCAGAGAGAGTCGAGAGAAGTTATATTCTTTTTAGCTTTCAGACTCTTCAAATGGTCCCAGAGATGCTCTATTGGATTGAGATCAGGACTTTGTGGAGGAAACTTCATAATTTGTAGAACACATTCATCTTTTTTCTTGTTGAGCTAGTTCATGCAAAGATTAGAAGTGCGCTTTGGGTCGTTATCCTGCTGGAAAATGAATCCTTGACCACAAAGCCTCAATGCTGATGGTATTGCGTATTTCATTAGTATGGAGTGGTACTTCTCTTTTGTGAAAGTGTAAGTGATTCTGTGAAGATCTCCAACTCCAAAATAAATGAAACAACCCGAAACTTGAATGTTGCTTCCACCATGTTTTGCTGAATGTTTTATGCAGGGATCCATTAGCTTTTCGTTGGTTCTACGTCTAACATAAACTCTTCTCCGAGACCCAGAAAGTTCCACTTTTGATTCATCAGTAAAAAGAACTTTTTTTTCAGTCGTCTACAGTAAAATTTCGACATTTTCTTACAGCAACTCTGCCATGGAGACCAGCTTTTATGAATCTTCTTTTTATAGTAACTTGTACTTATTGGAGAGTCCCGTTGTTCATTCACCTGTACCTGAATCTGTGTAGCTGTGGCTTTTCTGTCACGCAGTGATGTAACCTTGATGTAATGATCCTCAGAATCAGTAGTCACTTTAGGTCTGCCAGATCTTATCTTTGAAGAGCACGATCCAGATTCTTTATATCTGCTTATAGTTCTTTGGACGACCCCTTTTGAAATGTTAATTTTTGCCCATATCTGGCGTTGGGACATTCCCTCTCTTGAAAGGGCAATTATTTGTCCTCTCTGAGATAAACTTAGTTCCTTAGACATTTCAACTACGGCCTGTAAAGAGAATAGAGAAAATGAATAACTATTTTTTAATCAAATTGCTACAATGTCATTGACTAATTGGTTTTATCAGTTATAATAGACCAGTTGTTAAAATTACCGTATGAATACACTATTTTGAGAATTAATAACATTTGGCTATGGTCTGTGTTATTATACTGCAAAGAAAAAAATGTAACAGGACCAAAAAGGACCATTTTCATTGATGTGTCCTTTCTTATGAAATAAAAGCTACATTACTTACACAAGTAGAAGAATATATGAAATACCATTTCTAATAAAGGAAAATACCTTAATATAGCGGACATACTTTCTCGGAAGTTGTATTATTTTCTAGAAATTGTCTAAAACTGAGGTGGAAGCAGACTTTTGAACGCCACTGTATATATATATATATATATATATACATATATATACACACACACACACAGGGTGTATAGTAAGTAATTCCCTATTTTAAAATTCGTATAACTTCTTATTTCTTAATAAATGCAAAAAACTTCACTATTTTCTACGTGAAGGTCAAAATATGATGATTAAAACCCACTCTGATAGACAGAGTTTATTTCCAAAACAGTTTCGATGCCCACTGGCATCCTCTTCGGGTGGATACAGAAGAAGATGCCAGTGAGCATCGAAACTGTTGTGGAAATAAACTCTGTCTATTAGAGTGGGTTTTAATCATCATATTCCTATTTCTTACCCAATTTTAATGAAACAAACTGTAAATTATTTAGTATTTATTGAGGTTTTCTGTATTGAGCTTTCTGTCGGGCCAAGCTGACTATTTGGTGTGGTATGACATCCACAACCATTGTTGTGCCTTTTATCATTCGAAACAATGAATGCTGAGAGATACCTGCAAATGTTTAAAAAAAGCGTATGGCCAATGATTTTGCAGTTGAATAACATTGATAATCTTCATTTGATGCAGGATGGAGCAGTGATTTTGGAGCACCCCACCTCATTTTTATAACGATGTGCGGGCATGGCTGCATGACAAATTTCCAGGACGATGGCTCGGAAGACGTGGTGCGCATGAATGGCCTGCTCGCGGCCCAGACCTAATACCTCGTGACTTCTTTTTGTGGGGTTGGACTAAGGAAGAATTTTATCACCACAATCCTAAAGATCTTGATGAACTTGGGGAAAGAATTAACCATGTTCTCAACAATGTTCCTGAACGCGCGTTACGAGCAGCAGTAGTCAACATACTCGTTCGTCTGAGGAAATGTTGAGAGAATGCAGGAGCATATGTGGAAGTGTAAAGTGCATGTGAATGTTTGTGAATGAAAACCTCAATCTTTAACTATTAAAAAACACCTGCATTTTCTTCCATTTCCTTTGAACCTTACTTAAAATATAAAAAAATATGAAAACAGTGTTACACAAACTTCCAACTATTTTTAACAGAAAAGGTGGGGAGGGGGGTTAGCCCCCAAGTTGTATAAAGGGGGTGGGAGGGTTTTTGGGGGGAGAAAGAGAATGACCCCCCCAAAGGGGTGACCCTAACCTTTTGCGCTTCGCATTCTGAGCCAGTGGGTGGTTAAAAATTTGTGAAGCTATATTTAAAATAAAATAATATTTTTGTCTTCATCTCGGTACTCTGCGAAGGTGCCCTCGTCATAGGCGAGTTTGCGAAGCACAAACCCCGCCCGTAGGGCAGGGAGCCGAAGGCTCTTCTTGTAAATACTGAATAATTTACAGTTTGTTTCATTAAAATTGAGTAAGAAATAGGGAAGTTATACGAATTTTAAAGTGTAGGAAGTTATTTATCATACACCATATATTATATATATATATATATATTTATTTGTGTGTGTGTGTGTGTAGAGAGAGTTATTGGGTCGGGTTAGTAGATGGATGGGTGACCATCCTCTGTGTTCAGATGATATAGCGACCTGTAGTTCAGATTCCACATTAGACTCGAGGGCCACTTTGTCTCAATTGCCGTCCAGGCTGATATAGTGGATAAACCCGATCCAATCAACGAACTACCTTATAAATAATGCATTCCTCAAAAAATGTGGTTGGCAATGTGTGCCAACCAACCCTTCACACGTTATGTATACTCTAAACAGAACATTTTTCGTGGAAGGGAAAAAATAATGAACTGGCGAGGCTCTGTATATAAAAGGAATAAATTAACCCTCACTTCATTTGTCTTGAGGTAAATTTATGCCAAGGGGAGCCAAAGAGTGCCTATCCACACCTGTAAAGTAAATACTGACAATCATCCATTAAGTCTATAATGAATAATATGAGTATATATATATATATAATATATATATATATATATTATATATATATATATATATATAATTACAGGGTGTTCCATAAGTCCGGTTTCATAGGAAAAAAAATTTAAACTAAATTTACAAAAATAATAAATTAGAACTAAAACAAATGTTCAAACTGATGTCTTGTCTTGGGAACATTTTTTTTGTTGCAGGTAGAAAAACAGACAATGGTCAATACGGAAGCGAGTTACACTCGTGAGGGAAAGCCTCCGGAGACCTTTTCCTCATGAGTGTAACTCGCTTCCAAAACAAGACATCACTTTGAACACTCGTTTTAGTTCTAATGTATTACTTTTGCAAATTTAATTTAAAATAAATTTTCCCTCGAGACCAAACTTATAGGACACCCTGTATATATATATACACTTTGAAATTTGGATAATTATTTAAAAAAAAAAGTTTGGGGGGGGAATTATTATTAATTTTTTTTGTGATACGTAAAAAGAGGCAAATTGCTTCGCCAGAAATATAATAAATTAAGAAACTTCTTTATAATGTTGGCGAATAAAGCAATAAGCAATAATTTATTTCGTGTAATCGTGCGAAGAATTACAAATTACCTTTGAAACGGATTTTCCCATGAAACTATAAACATTTCTGAACCCTTTCTCTCGTATAGGGCGCGCGCACAAACGCGCACATACACAATGTGCGCGCCTCTGCATAAACCAGGTATCGACTTTTTAAAATATATACAGTATATCTAAAAACTTTATTAACTAAATCTAATTTAACTTAACCTTAGTGTTATCGAACCGTAAAGGGCGTGATAAGGGTTTCGAGCGTAATTGAGGGTTCGAAGGTTGGTTTCTATTAAGTTACTGAATAGTGAGGTACTCGCTAATCTAACCTAAACAAGAAAAATATATTTTTTTTTCGATAAAAAGTATATATTTTTTATGTAAATTTTTTAGTTTGGCCAAGTACCAAAAATATTACCGCGCAGAAAAAATTATCCCGTTTCATCTGTGAATTATCACACACACACACACACACACACACACACACACACACAATAAATATATATATATATAGGCTGATTCAAAATAATGTAGTCACATTTTGAAATTATTTATATTGGATATTAATTACATTTAATAAACAAATAACTTATTATGTACATAAGTAAGCATGTCAATTATTTAAAATGTCCACCATTTACATGCAACGTTCCAAAACAAATTGTCACTCAGTAGTGTTCATATTAGTTGAGATTTTGCCTACTTCTCGAACAATTGCTTCCTGCAAGTGTTGCATATTTTGAGGGTTAGTACCATCCACTTTGTCCTTCAGGTACCCCCGACAAATAGAAGTACAGAGGTGTAATTTCAAAATGTTTCTTCATTATTTTGAATTATATATATATATATATATATATATTATATAATATATATATATATATATTATATATATATATATATATATACAGGGTGTCCCGTAAGTCTGGACCCATAGGGATTTATAATATATTTTTTTATTGTGTTATTATTATTATTTTATTATTATTTTTTTATTATTTTTTATTATTTTTATTATGATTTTTATTTGTGGGGCCACTTGAAAGCCAAAGTGTACGAGGTCAAACTTCAGAACATTTTCCACCTTAAAGCACGCATTGTGGAGGCGTGTCAAGAAATTTCTGCGACTGTGATTCAGAAAGTGCTGTCGCAGTGGAGATTGCGTCTTCAACTATGTGTGCGACACAACGGCGGACACTTTGAACAGATTATGTAATAAATTTTTGGACTATTTTGTAATTTTATTATTTTTCCCTATGGGTCCAGACTTACGGGACACCCTGTATATATATATATATATATATATATATATATATATATATATATATATATATATATTGGAATCGCTTAATCCAATTAAGCATGGGAGAGTGAGGCTTCTGATGAACATTTTATTGCAAAACATTTTGGAAAATATTTTTACATTCTGTGTGAGATGAATCGGTATTACACACACACACACACACACACACACACACACACATATATATATATATGTGTGTGTGTGTGTGTGGAAAATAGTGAACTTTCACCTTTAGAAATATGACGTCATACGCAAACGTGTGAATAACCCTACCCTCTATTAACCAAATTTATTGTTCATGTTCAGACAGAAACTAATCTGATTTTTACACATATTTACAACAAAATATTTTAAATCAAGGGTTCCGAAACTTTTTTTTTATACCCCCTACAACAAAACAAAGCATTTTCCGTACCCAAACCTACCCCAAATCTTTTCAGGGTAGACCTATTCATCACCATTATTGTATAAGCCTTACGACATCTGATCGACATAACATTCTTTCGACAAGTATATTATGGGTTAGGTTAAGATAGGTTTAGTTTTTAGAGTATTGGTTGTTTGGTCTTGTCGACAAAATGGGTATAGGTCCTATTCTATGGGTATGCATAATGAAACTACAGTGGTTGCGGTGGCAGACTCTGAGCGGTGAAGCTATGGTTCGTTCCCGCCTGATGGCTCCTGGTTCGGGTCGAGTTGGCCACTGACCCCCGTCATTGCTCGGGCTAAAGGTGACGTGGGGAAATGTGACCTTTTTACTTATTCAACATATATACACCAGTGGCGTGCGGTGGGTACGTCTACAGGTTAAGCGGAATTGCGTGCGAGCACACGCACTATATGTACAATTTGTACATATTATATAATTATAGTAGCTAAAGATAAACTTCATACCTGGCTAGTGGGTATGTACTATAGATTATTCGGAAAAATATGGTACTCGATTTAATATCTTTAAGATTTTTATTACGGTAGGCGGCGCTTGCCTAGCTTACCAAGCTTACCTTGAATGCACGCCACTGATACCTACGTACCGCTAAAGAGTAGCTCATGTACCACCAAGTACAGTAGTATTTATTTATCGTTTGGGTACAGCTACTCGAAGCCAATGATTATGATAAGGCATAAATCTGAAAATCTATTTTTACCATTTTAGTATTTTTTTAATGTTTTTTAATGTTTTTTAATGTTTATATTTTAATACCTTACACTTCATACAGGGTGACCTATAAATCAAAGTAGGATTATGAAATAAAATCCTATACTGATTTATGGAACGCTCTGTGTAGAAAAAAAACATATATATATATATATATATAATGAAGGAAAACAAGCAAAAAACAAACGAACTCCGTATTTAGAGACAATAAATTGAATGCAACTGCCGACTTTAAGTAAAAATCTTTTAAGTCTGATTTTGTGCATGTGTGGTGGTCTTTTATTAAGCTTCCTAATTGTTAATTTATGCTGATGGCTCTCCCACTTATTTGCTTCTTTTTCTAAATTAAATATATATATATATATATATATATATATATATATATGTATGTGTGTGTGTGTGTGTGTGTGTGTGTGTATGTATGTAATCAGGTATTCTGCCGAGATGAAATTGTGTCCCAGCAAAGAATGGAGTGGTATGTCGTGCGTGGCAAAGTCAGTCTTAAGATCTGTCAACACTTTATTTGCTCAATTTTTTATTTGTGTGTGGTGGTGGTTTTTGTGACTTACTCTTTTATATATATATATATATATATATATAATATATATATATATATATATATATATATATATATATATATATATATAGCGTGCGTTTGTTTTAGATACTTCGGTGTCTATACTGAAAAAACTGTTTAGCTGATGAAAGTAAAAGTTGAAATAAATGAAGTGATGCAATGAAGCTTCTATTTTCGTGCGTTTCCATAGAAAAAACTACAGCTTTACGCGCGATCCAAACAACCCAAGGATCGCTGCATCATTTGTACACGTAGGAAGGTCACCCATCTAACCAGTGACCAGGCCTAACGTTTCTTATCCTAGATGATCTAACGAGTAGTGGTGTTGCAATTTGGCCATGACGTAGCCCAATTTGGGTGAAAGTTCTCGCGTTCCTCTGATATATTCTACAGTAAATCTGTCAGTTTATTTTTTTCACTTTCATTAATAAAACCAAACAAAATAATTAGCGAGGAGGGCCAGAAACTGGCACTGCGCTCAGGCTGGGAGAACGAGGCCCATTACGCTTAGTCCTTTATCACTATTATTACCGGCACTATCAAGAGTCGAACCCCCGACCTCAGTATCTTCCCTTTCCTTATGGGGAAAAAGTGTTACCCAATGAGCGCGTACAAATAACGTTGCTATTATATCCCTAAATCATGCGTTACGTAGTGACCACGTCGTGACATTGCTCCCCGTTAAATCAGCGAAATTGAGCGACTGTTTCTGTTCAGTAGTTGGATGGGAGACAGTCTTCCGCATTTAAATGATGTAACGACTCATAGATGGTTCTGATCCCGTGCCAAGTTGTAGGTCCCCTCACATGACCTTTTTGTAGTCGTTACGAAAGTGGTTGAACAACTCCAAACCATTAATATTTCTAGTAATATTAAATATTACAGTTCATTCTGCTCCACAACTGTATTGTAATACGTAACCTACAGTATATAGTTAACCTCACAACTATATATATATGATAGATAGATAGATAGATAGATTATCTTGTACGCTTGAACGACGTATAACAAATATAACGTAACAAAAATACATTTTATTTCATACTAATAATCAAACGTAACATAACGTTAGAGATAACGGTGTCATACCCTATAACAACTGACCGTTAAACAACGCGTATAGATAACATTATGATCCCTTACTGCTGCGCTTTATACCAAATCCGTTAAAGATAACGTAGCATTTCAAAACTCTTTTGTTCCTCAACGTGGAGGAGAAGGAATTACGTTTGACCTTTGACCTTTGAATCTGCGACACAGCGTATGTTGCAATATGAACCTGGAATGTATTAATTATATTTTCTTTTGTTTCGGTAAAAATGGGTGTAATGCAGTTCATTTTTATTGAAAAAAGTTATTAGTTGAAGTGGAGAGTGTATCTGCGATAATATCAATAAATTGTTAAATAAATGTAGTGCAGTACATAATTAATTCTGTCTGGTTTATGTTGCCTAAACGTATGTATGTTGCATATATATATATATATATATATATATATATATATATATATATATATATATATATATATGCATATATATATATATATATATATATATATATATATATATATATATATATGATGCAAACCCACAGGATTTGTATAAACAGTAGTTGTACCAATATGTATGTTGTATTATCTTTGGTTTATACTACATGCATAAACACGTATGTATGCAATATGTTGTTTGGATATATGTATGCTGTAAAAACATATTGTATACACGTACGTATTCTTGCCTTAAAAAGTCTGCGTGGTTCAATCTCAAACTTGTGTGGGTATAAGAATATACATGCATGTATGTTTTATGTGCATAGAATATGAAATATCTGCGTATGTACGTAGGTATGATCCCCATAAAAATCTTTTCCACAGAAAAGAATTCATACGTACACTAAATTTTATGGAAGTTCGTACTTCAAACGTGTAATTGTCTTTTTTTGGTTGTGTGCGCGCGCACGCGCGCGCTGGTAGTAGGGATTACCTCGCTATAAACTTAAAAAAAAATATCAATTAAAACTCATTTTTATTAACCTGCTTACTTTATAAACTCATTTTTAAACTCTTACGAAAACACTATTGTCACAAATAGTCATTTATGTAATTTGATGTAGCCTCGACGTTACCTTCTTTGATGTATTCATGAAATCTATGAGAGGGTATGCGATGTTATGGTTGTCAACAGATGATAGTGAAATTTGTTTTCCGGAGGTACGTCGTGGCCACGTCACAACACCGCTTCCCGTTAGACCAGCGAGGTTAAGCGACGATCGGTCTGTTCGGTATAGGATGGATGACCCTCTCCTCTGAGTTCAGATGATGTAGCAACCCGTGGATGATTTGATTTGGATCGCCCATAAAGCTGTAGGTCTCCTCTATCGCATGATTTTTGCCGTTACGAAGGAAGTTAAACCACATTAAACGCCAGTTTTATTATCGTATCCTCGTATATTTGGTCGAATAACCTGAGTATTAGTGTTAAACTATTAGTTAAGCTTCATATAGTTTCATGGGTAATTTTGAGAGGAATTTTTGCTCAAGTTTTGGCGATATTTCTATTATAATTCAATCGATTTCTATCATTTCGTTTGAATGTTTTGGTTTCGTTATTCAATTATTCTCGATTTGTTTTTCATTTATATTCTTTGTTTTTTTTTTAATTATTTCTATTCTCTCTTTCGTGTTTTCTATTTTAGCCTTTTTTTTTTAAATTCCCTTTTTCGTTTTTCGATTTTCCCCTCTTTCATCCTGTTTGCTTTTTACCACTTGTTGTCTCCTTTCCAACCTTTTTTAATGGTCTTTTACCCCTTTTTTATATATACATACCCTTACCTCTCTCTCTCTCTTACTCTTCCTTCCTACCTCTCCCTACCTCTCTTATTACGCTTCCTCTTTTTTCTTCCTCTCGCTCTATTGGCTCTCGCACGCGCAAAACGTCTGGCATCGACGTCACAACTCCCTTTCGCTGGTGAGGCACTGAGAGCCAGCCGCTTGTTCATCTCGGACGGTGGTGTGTGAGAGTTGCTCGCTTCGCTCCCTCGAAGCCTTTCGCTGATCGGACACGATGATGAGAGCGATCGCTTCAAGTGGCGTTCGGAAGTGAGCGGAAATTATCCCCCCCCCCCCCTAAAGTGAACGTGGTACTCCGGTCCCCTTAAGTGGAAAGCGAAACAATATACCAATATACACATCCGTACGTTTGTGTGCTCGTAAAATCTTAATTACGTAACAATATCATCTACTCTCTTTGAAGTGATTAACAGTGTCATATCTACTTGAACAATTTAGTGTGTATATATTATATATATATATATATATATATATATATATATATATATATATTTATATATATATATATATATATATATATATATATCTGTGTTTAATTGCTACATGTTTCAGGTTACTTTGATGGCTATAAATGACTATTATAGGGGTGTTCGTAACGCGAAATTATTTCGATAATCGCAATCATTTCGTAAATATGAAATAAATTTCACTTGTGTCGGAGATTTAAATAGTTATGATCATTTAAGATACGCAGACCTTGTCATATATATATATATATATATATATATATATATATATATATATATATTTAGAATTTCTACCAATTGTTTTTCGGGATTTATTATAACGTATTTTTTCACAGTTAAAAAAAATCTCCTTTTTTAAAGAAAATAAAGGAAAAGTTATTCATTTCCGAAAAACTAATTTTTTTTTTCTTTTTGTGAAAGATGATGATGGAAGTCCAGTAAAGCGGTTAAATCCTTGGGAAGTAGATAATTAAAGCTTTTAAAGCCCCTGTGCCTAAAAAAAAAAAAAAAAAAAAAAAAAATTCACAGCGAATATAAAGAAAAAAAATTTCAAGGCCTCTGTGATCCCCTTGTGATACCTCACGGAAAAAGAAAAAAATAAAAGAAGAAACCCGTAACCTGAAGTTACTTTATTTAATTCATTCGCTTAATACCAGGAATATCTCAACTCCAGTTTTTCATCCCCAGAAGCTCCTGGAGAAGGGGAAAAAAAATTGAATCGAATTCAGTGAGAAAATCGATTCAGTAAAATAGAAGTAAAACGTGAATTTGGAAGACGCTAATCAGAGTACTTTATTACCTCAGGTCATCAAAGTTCAATATCTTTGCCTTACTGATTCTCATTTAATTGAAATTGCGGATATCTTCACCTTTTTTCCTGTATATTACCTAATAAAAAACTTTATATAAAAAATACTCGTAATCGGTTGAAACCATCTGAACTAACGATTTTGGCGCACCACCTGTCAATAGCCATTGGGCGTCTGATATCCAGCTGAGAGTTAGATGATGGAAAGGATTTCGACGGGCACGGCCGCTTTGAAAAGATGGAAACAGATGGCATAAATTGAGAAAATATAAATCTCCAGCGCCTCCCTAATTTGTTAGGAGTGATTGAACTGTTTTTTGACTGAAGTATTTACCAGCGTTTGTCAAGCAATAATACTCTATATGCAAAGAAACCCCATTTCTGTTCTGTGATCATTGGACGAACAGAGCGGTGAAAAAATTAATTTCGATACATAAATAAGGTTCATATAGAAAAAAAGAACGTAGATTTTGGTTTTGTATTTGACAAAACATTAACAAATCCATTTAGATAAGATTTTCAGCAAATTATTACATACTGAAAATCACTAAATAGAGAGAAAAAGATAAAAAAAGAAGAGAGAAAAGGAAGAAGAATAAACACCAAAGAAATCAATTCAATCCATTAAAAATAAAAAAGAAATCAGAATAGAGAGACATAAACTATCAATGAAAATTAATTTCATTCGATAAGGAAATAAGAGACGAAGCCAACTGCCAAATGTATCGTGCAAACTGAATATCAATAATTGATCCGATTTAAAAATTTCCAACTGGTTTCGTTTATACATTCCTATATACACATACACGCGCACACATATATATATATATATATATATATCCACACATTGAAACTTATTTTCTTTGAATTACTTGAGGTTTCTGCTGTGTCCGTCAAAGAATCTTTCAAACAACTGTTTGCTGACTAAAAGACAAGTATATAAAGTTTCCCAATAAAGCATTTTATCTGTTTTAACGCTCTATTCATAATCTCCAAGAAAATAGATCCCCCATTGTTCCAAAGTTTCATTTTGAATTCGCGTTTTCAGACTTTGAATGAACAGAAAAACTTTGTGAAAATCTCTCATAAAAATAAGGATTTTGTAAGAAAAAAAATTATATAAATAAACCTATCGAGGACCAAAATAGTAGTTTTTAAGACTTGAATTAGAACTTCATTTCGCTTCATTTAAGAACTGAAAATTTTGCCTTTGAGCAAATTTCCCGAGACCATAATTAAGAAGATATTTGAGAAAATAATGTCTTGAAATATTATTATTATTATTATTATCGTCGTCGTCGTCTTTGTCAAGATTAGAAAAAGTACTGTAGTGCCTTCTGCAACAGAAATATCGGGCACTGTTCATCAATTCTTTATTCCCTGATCTACAGAGTGAATCGTCGTCAGTATCATCATCATCATCATTATTTTCACCACCGCCACCATTCCTACAGCATTGAAAAAACCCATACTTTTTATACCTTCCAAAACACATTTTCAAGTCCTTTAAGCACTTTTAAACACTTAGTACAAGAAACTCTTAATAAATTAACACAACGTTAAAACCCTCCCCTCTTAAAAAACCACATAGAAATATCACATAGAAATATCACACAAAAAATATCACCCATACCCAATACCAAGTAGCAGCCGCTGCAGAATTCCTTCTTACGAAGATAGCAAATTCTTGAAGGAGAATTATTAAAAAAAGGCCCCATTTCCTTGGAGTGTTTTGTCCTAAAGGATTTCTCTCAAAGTAACTTGAAGGGTAAATATGCTATAAAAGAAATTATATATATATATACTTATCTATAATTTCTATATAGATTTTTATATATAAATTTAATTTGTGATATAGATGATATATTAATATTGTATATTTGTGAAGTTCATATGTTTTCATATAGTTTTGTATATTTTAACAATATATGAAAAACAGTTATTAATGTAGGTTTTACATATATATATATATATATATATATATATATTATATTATATATATATATATATATATATATATATATATATTACACCCACTTTTACGCAAATTTTGATTGAACATGTTCTCCCACCCTAGTCACGTACAATCCTAGTCCCTGACTCCTTGCTACCCAAAATTCTTGTTTTAAAAAATACCCTAGCTCCTTACCAGAAACGATTTCATTAAGCAATAGTAGTAAAATTCAAATAGTTTTATTTGGAAACTCTTTAATTAATATTAGTTTAACTGTAAGTCATATAATTTAATTAAAAACAATTTCGCAAGACATTTTATATTAAATCACTGACATATATATATATATATATATATATATATATATATATATATATATATGTGTATATATATATATATATTATGTGTGTGTAAAATGCAGCCGACTATAATGTGGAACTTTGCAATATAAATTTTATGTGTAATCTATATTTGAACATAATATCTTACTAAAAAATATTATCGGTGAAAATTTTTTATATTCTTGCGATTATACAATGCGACAAGCGAGTTTTAAGTAGTTGTGTTTTTTTTATACAGGTACAGTATTTGCTTAGAAATGTTGCATATATAATAAATAGAAATCATATATTTTCCAGAACTTGCAAAATGCCGAAATTTAGAGCCAATTTGAACAAGTGTCTTTCTATAAGAGAGATCAAGCATGGCAGCGTTTCTTTGTTTTGCAAATCCACAAGTCTTTTATGCTTTTTTCTCTCTCATTTCGATTTCTTGAAACAGAAGGAAAACTTTTTATAGAGACGTCAAAAAGGCTATATTGTCCATTTTTAAACATCTCCAACCTAAAATTATTACGCTTAAGGCAAAGAAGCTCAAATGAAAAAAATTAATAATATCTCGTCCCAGCGTCTAAAAATAGATGATGCACTCCTCCTTTTAGCTCTACGCCATTAAGTTTCGTCTATTTTGACGTCATCACGCGGCGGCCAATCAGCTTCTCGAATTTGAAACTCGTCAGCATGACGTCACTGAGCCTGGATGCTGGGCAGGCATCAATACATGCTTAATGTTCAAGCGTTCGAGTTTCAAGTCTAGCTGCCTTCCATTGAATAAGTTATTTAATTTTACCTTTGACTGCTTTTCAGTTATTCTCAAGTTTATTCTTTATTACCGCTTACAAGTACGTATATATATATATATATATATATATATATATATGTATGTAACGTAAATCGTACAATGGCCGTACTGAAATACTGACATGTATAGGTTAAACGTCCCAATTAAAAGTGAAAAAATAAAAGCACTGAAAACTAGGAAGCTTTTCGAGGAGCTCCACTCCTCTTCGTTCAGGGTAAGAAGACTAAAATTAAAATGAAATAAAATTTACAGAACGAGAACAGCACGTTAAGTTCATGTATTTGGCAGATAAAAATGGTGTAGGAAAGATTTTGAAAAGTCTCTCTTTAGGTAAAATTTGATTTAAAAGTGGATCGATGTAAACATTACCTCAATCAATGCAAAAAACTTCACTTTTTTACGTGAAGGTCAAAATATGAGAATAAAAACCCACTCTAATAGCCAGTGGGCGTCGAAACTGTCGTGGAAATAAACTCTGTCTATTAGAGTGGGTTTTTATTCTCATATTACCTCAATCATTTTTAAATGAAAATATTTATAATTTCAACAATGACAAAATCATTTTCCTCTTAGTTTTGTCTTTTATGCGCAACCGGAAGGCTGAATTATTAATATCGATTGAATGATCTGAAATAGTCCTATACTGATGCAAGGCTGAATTGGGGTCGCCAATTCTAAGACTGTATTTATGTTTATAATTTGTGTCAGCAAAATTATTAGTTTCTCCAATATAAATCATGTGACAGTTTTCACATGAAATCTTATAAACTCTGTCGTTATCAGAGGCAAACCCGGGCTTGTTACGAAGGAAATTTCTGGTAGTGTAACTTATCTTGGTAAAGAAATTAGTGGAATTACTTAAACATTCTCTTGTCAAAGTGCATTCAGTAGGTAAAACTAAAGTACCGTTTTGTTCTCGAGATATTTGTGGGATATCACTGTAAAATCTCTTCTTAATAATTTTAAAAGCCTTGTTTACAAAACCCCTGAAATAACTTAATTCAGCGAAAGCATCCTTGATAAATTACCTCATTGTCCAAAAATTGAGGACTACAAAAATACACATTCAAACGCATATGTACATTGGTTTTTCTCTCATTCCTTCTCTATAAAGAGAGGTATTTTAATCGGTTTGTTTCTCCTTCCCTTTAGGATTTGTAGTCCTCAATTTTTGGACAACGGGGTAATTTATCAAGGATGCTTTCGCCGAACTAGGTTATCCTCTGGCTTTCGTAAACAGGGCTTTTAAACTTATTAAGAAGAGATTTTACACTAATGTTACACAAATATCTCGAACAAAAATGGGATCACCTGATAACACTGGTCAACACTCATTTTATTGCCAATCATATTAGTGTGATTTTGGGGGAATTTTGTGGTGCTGATTCCGAATATGACATCGGTTTTGCTAGATTGGCTCTAATTTATGAGTTAATTGGTACCCCATTGAAACACGTAAAAATGCACAAAATTTATGTTCAGGCGGAGCCTACTTACAAATCGCATTGAAATTGTCTCAAATCATACAAAAGTAAACGCATGAAATACATAATGGCATTTTATTCGGTCTCACCATCTAGAATGTTCCGATAGTTTCCCATATGCACGCGTTATGGTTATGTTTCCTATTAATTGAGGGTATTCATTATCTCAAGAACTAGAGCCAAATCGGAAAAACTACTTTCATTTTGGCATTCAGCAACCCCAAAATACCCTAAATTCGTACGAATTTCCTTGGCAACGAAAAAAAATTTTTTTTTGTTGACCTGTGTAATAAATTAAATTGAATGCCCGATTAGGTCAAACTGTGTACGCCCTTGACGATTGATTAGGTTAAGTGGTGATATTTTTGTTAGTTTTAACTAAGATATCATTTGGTAATTGAGGCTGGGGGCCCTGATCTTCAGGTGATCCCAAAAACGTATTTTAGTTTTACTGACTGAATGCAATTTGACAAGAGAGTATTTAAGTAATTTCACTAATTTGGTTACTAAGATAAATTACACTATTAGAAATTCCCTTCATAAATTCAAGCCCGGGTTTGCCTCTGATAATATCGGAGTTTATAAAATTCCATGTGGAACAAACTGTCACGTGATTTATATTGGAGACGCTAATAATTTTGCTGACACAAATTATAAACATACTGTAAATAGTCTTTGAATTGGCGACTCTAATTCAGCCTTGCATCAGCATAGGACTATTTCAGACCACTCAATCGATATTAATAAATTCAGGCCTTCATTTACAAATAAAACAAAAATAAGAGGAAATCAATTGACTGAATCCTTTTTAATTGAAAATTACATACCATAATTCACCGCATGTCTGTCCGTCCGTCCCTCTGTCTCTCTCTCTTTCAGGTCCAAACGGCTGGACCAATTTTCATGAAACTTGGTGACAACACTCTCTGGGATCTCGTGTGTTTTAGAAACTTCTTTTTATCCCCAAAATATGTATATGCTAAAACACGAAGCACATAAATTTCAAGATTTTGGCTCATCGGTCTTGGGATGTGAAACTGAAAATTTGCTGGTTGCTTTCTTTCGTGAATTTGTTGATCTACTGGCTTTTCTGGCTATTAGAAAAATATAAAATTTTATAGAAGCGTGGACTGGCGGTCTTCCCTATCATTAAAGTCTACAAGTAAACCAAGTCCCAACACGCTTCTACAGAGTTTCATACACTTTCGTGGAATGAAGAAAATCAGGTTGGTCAATAAATTTAGAAAATAATGTAGCCATCAAAATTTTTAGCTACGCATCGGAAGTCATGATAGGTAAAAAACAAACTGTAACAAGTTGTATTTGAAATTTAACTGCTTCAATGCTTCATGAGCTTCAAGTAAAATCTGTGAAGTTGCATTTAAAATTTAAGTGGTTCGTAAGCTAATTGTAAATGTTAAACTTTAACTCTCTTAAAATTTTCTTAATAATAAAGTACTAAAATGTAGTGAAAATTATTTTGTCAACAAAATTTTGGAATGTTCTGAAAACTTAATTTTTACATTCATGTCTCATTCTTCTTTATCAAGAATAAAACATGTTTCCTAAACAATATTCTTGATTATACGAGTAATACCAACACGCATTAATGCCATGATTGTATAGTAAATATATATTGCCCGAGGAGTAATACCAGCCTTCCACATGAACTAGCAAACGTATCACGCCCGTAGGGCGTGTTTTTTGCTAGTATTAATAATTTCAACAGTGATAGAGGTAATTTTTACATAGATCCACTTTTAAATCAAATTTTAGCTAAAGACACGTTTTTTTTAAATCTTTGCTGCGCTATTTTTATCTGCCAGATACACGAGGTTCATGAGCTGTTCTCACCCATTAAATTTTATTTTATTTTAGTTTTTTTAACTGAATTAAGAGGAGTGCATCTCAGGACTCGAAAAGCTTCGTAGCTTTTAGTGCTCTTTTTTTTTACTTTTAAGATTTTAACTTCATATTATATATATTCGTTATGCTTTTAGATTTGGCGTCTGAACGATTCTCTATAGACCGTATAAAGTTCATTATATTTTAATTAGTTTAAAGTATTCAAAAACAAAATTTCTAAGGTAAAAATAAGAGGTAAAAAGAAAAAGGTGAAAGTAGTAGGTAAAACAATAGTTTTAATTAAGGTATTTCGTGAAACATATTCCTATCACAATGGCACTTATATATATATAAAAAATGAGGTGCAAATGAGGCGGGATGCTGCAGAGGGGTGGTCAACCCCTCTGCAGCATCCCGCCTCATTTGCACCTCATACTGTATGTGTGTATCCAATTATCCAAGTTATTCATCAGTCCTGCCATATGTTATCTAAGCTATGGAATTCATGTTATGTAAACATTTGTCTGTAGCTCCACTTAACTTCGACATTGCTATTTTTCATTAATTGTATTTCTATTTTTATTATTTGAATTCTCATTATTTTATTTTCAGTTTGTCTATTACTATCCGCTATATGGACTATTAACCTGCCAATGAACATTCTTGCTTTTATTTTACTTTTTCTTTTCATATTTTACCGCGTAGGTTTATATAACCAACGTGTTTATATACAGTATATATTAATAATAATTGTCTTCAAGAAGATATTGCAGTCCGGTTGTTGTTTAATTTTATAGGTTATGTCAGTTATATTTCGTACTATACAACACCTGTTCTCGTATATTATAGAGTTAATATGATAATTTCGTCTTAAAACTGTTAATACAGTTTAAATGCCTGGGATTTGATGATGTCTAAAAACTGTATAAAAGAAAATCAGAATTTTCCACTGGATTTTTTGTACTCGAGTTAATTGGTATAATTTTATTTTCACCGAAAATAAAACGGGACGAGAGGTTGTTAAAAACAGATGATGCACATGTTTCTCAAAGTCCAGGTGCGTGATGCTATTTTTGTAATCTCTCTTATTGACCACACACACACACACACACACACACACACACACACACACACACACACACACACACACACACACACAATAATTTCAACATTAAATAAAAATATATATTTGGTATTGCTTCTTTATATATTTCACTTCATTACATCCATTTGTATGTGTCAGAGTTAAAACGTAAAGAAAAAGATCGCTTTTTTTATAATTAAAAGAATTTCGATGAACTTCCAATAAAATGTGAAGATTGTACGGGCTCCATCTTACTACTATCCTACTAACTAAGGCGTTCCTGAAGGATTTGTACGAGCTTCGACGTTGTTTCTTTTCCATATCAATGATCTTCTGTCTGCTTCGGTTAACTTTATTAATTCCTGTACAGACGACTCTACTCTCGATAGTTCGTTCACCCTTCAGCCACCAGTTTCAAAAGCAAAACTCGCATATCTGAAACGGATTACTCTCAATTCCTCAAATTCTGATCTCTCCCCTGTGGCAGAGTGGGAGCTCGGACACTATGATTTCTTTTAAAGCAACCCAAACTAAATATATAATAGTCGTTAACAGACCTAATCATCTCCCATCAGATATAATTTTCAATCAAACAAACATTCCAGTCTCTCCAAGCATTGAGATTTAGGCCATACCATTAACCACAATCTTTCTCGAACTCTTTTCGTCACGTTAACAGCCAAACCAGCATAAAAAAAAAGCTTCGTCTCCTTTACAGGATCAGTCATTATATTACTGCTGAGCGGATGGCCGCAGTTTATAAAGGCCAGTACGCGCTTACCGATGGAGTATTACTCATACCTTTGGGCGGGATGCGGTGGGATTGCTCTCAGCCACCTTAATTCAATCCAAAATAATCATATAAACCATTAACAATAGTTCCATTACTGACAAATTTTTCCCTTTGCAGTTACGTAGAAGCATTTCATCACACTCACTTTTTTACAAATGTTTTTATGATAAATGTTCAAAAGAACTCCACACTATTGTTCCGCCCCTCCGCACCTATCCCATGTTTACGAGGGGACCTCAGGGAGCGCGCATATATTAACTGTACAGCCCTTTGCCAAACTGCTTCTTTTCAAAATTCATTCGTACCCCGAGCAGCTATTTTGTGTGAACTTTTCCGCAATGTATTTTCGCCCACTTTCAGCCTTCCTAAATTAAATTTTTTTTTCTTCTTCTATTTATCCTCTTCAGACAAAGGAAACCCTATAGACCAGTGGTTCTTAACCTGGGGGGCGCGCCCCCCTAGAAACAGGAATTTCTCTAATTGTATTTGTTATTCTCTTAACGAGAGCATGGGCTAATATTGAGAAGTTATTGAGAATGTTATTTTGATGCAAGGGGGGCGTGGAGGGAAGGACCAATTCCTAGAGGGGGCATGGTAGTAAAAAGGTTAAGAACCACTGCTATAGACTGTTTCTCTCTATTATTTATTTGAAGAAAAAAACGATTAAAATTAGTCTTATTCATTTCAATATACAGGGTGCTCGAAAACTCGCGCAACATACGAACTATACTTTTCAGTGTAAATATATTTGCGTTGAAAAGTATAGTTCTTATGTTTTCTGACTTATCGGATACCCTGTATTTTCATGTATTGTGTAGTGTACTGTATATACACACAGATATGTTTGATTGCAACAACCAAATATATATGGTTAACTAATTTGTTAACCAATCTTGATGGCTAATTCAATCATGCTATGATTGCGCAAACCAATATCGTTGCCAGAAATAAGTATTGTTTATAGCGCAATATATCGTATTGTTGAATTAACCACTTGGATTTGTTAACAGTTAGCTAACTGTACGTATTTGGTTGTTGTAACTAAATTATTTTTCTCACTGCATAACAGCAATTTTATTTACTGTTTTATTCACAAAACTGGACTTCATAATTTTGGACGCAGTACTTTGTTAGTCTAAAATCCAAACAAATTCTTCGTTTAAATTAGATCAAAAGACTTTCGGGTGTATATAAATTGTATTGGAAAAACATTATCCCTGATTACAACGAATGTATAACGAAAGTATTGGAAAAAGAATCGAATTTTTCTCATTCCTAGCTAATGTTTATTTACAGTATAAAAGAGATCTATATTCATCTCGTGACTTTTACTGTTTAGTGTATCGTGGTATGATTTCCGATTTCTTTCGAATGAAGAAACGTTTGTACGTCCCGGAAGTGTATTCCTTTATCTATCTATAATGTAGATACTTCAAATCGAAGTACAGTCGTGAAACTCCACGTTCCTTGCCAAATATTTATTGGTAAGCAACATGGAATACTTTGTGAACCAATTGTATAGTTTCAAAAAATGTTAATCTACAAACATGATATTTCTAAAAGCAATAAAGTGTTATTAATCATTAATGAGAGAGTTTTAAAAATTTATTACTAACGCTAAAAGTAATAAAATAGTCAAAGGAAATGAGAACATTACCAGTTAGTAATTTTTTATGCGTTTAAGAATTTTTGTTTCTAAGCGAACTTTTTTCCCGAAACACCTAAATGGACTTTTTTATAGTTATAACGTTCCAAGTGATAAAAGGTTCCGAACATTAATCGTATAGGGTCCCTCTTTGGTATAGCTTTTTGATATATGGGGTCAAGGGTCATTAGTAAGTTCCCGGTTAGTGTCTGTGCGGTCCCCAATTTGAAATTTAATTATGAGACGAAACTTTCCTTAATCCTCAGATACTAGACGAGGATAATATATATATATTGCAATAAGAGTGTGAAACTAGTGATTTCATGAAATCCCTAGTAAGATTGTGAAACGAGTGATTTCACGTATTTACGGTTTCACTCAGGGACTTTAGGAAGTTAGGTTAGGTGAAATTCTTTAGTATTTCAGTAACTTCCTGACTTCTGAAGTCCCTGAGTGAAACGGTAATTACTCGAAATTACTGAAAATTTCAGGGATTTCATAAAATCACTCTTTTCACAAGCTTACTGTAACGTATATAATACCCAAGTCTAGTATTTGAGAGTTAATCTATTTTGACACGTAATACGGAACAAAAAGGTTTACAAATTTCTTTCATAAGAAATTTTACTATTTAAGGTGTATTTGCGAAGAGAATTAAATTATGCTTTAATGTTTGTTTACAGTTGAATTTCTAAAACATAAACATGAAAGTTTTTAGTTTTTGGAATGCATGAAAGCAAAGATTTTTTATTTACATTTTTAGTTATTCAATTTATATTTCATTGAATGGTATATATATATACACATTTTTTTTATTGGTTGTTAGTTATTATAAGTTGTAGAAAATCAAAATTGTAAATATGCATAGTGTTTATTTAAACTATTCTAAAAATTCGCTCTCCCTCTCTTTCATAATAGTTATCTACTGCACACACACACACACACACACACACACACACACACACACACACACACTTTTTCGATAAAACGTTTCAGAAAAGTCTTCGTTCATACTCAATATTCTATAAAATACTCGATAGAACATATTTCACACTTTTCCACTAATCCAGAATAATTTTAAATAAATGAACTTTGGAAGGAAAAAATATATAGATTTATATGTTGCAAATAATTTTTCTTTTCCCTTTTTTTTTTAATTTGTGTATGAACCATTTCTTCCACTGAAATGAGCAAAATCAGAAGCGAGTTGAGACTTTCTCATTTAGCTAACTATCCGTGGACAGGAAATCTGTATAAACTTTGTTGGCATACGGAGTGAAGGGGCTAATTGTAGGCCCTAATCTGCATGGTGGTTTGATGGTTTGATGGGTTTTTCTTCTTTTTTAGTGTTGGTGATGAATGTTGCATTCAATGTTGTTTTAAATGAAGATCGTTGCATCCAGCCGAATTTAGACAAAAAAGGGGTTTTGATTGCTGCTGCCATGAATTTATTCATTTGTTTGTTTTAAATGATTTTGATGTGACCTCTGACGAGTTATAAACATGTTTAGGAATAGTATTTTAGGGGGTTTAGGTTAAAAAATTTGTATTTGAGGAAGATGCGATACTTTTTCTGCAAAAATACTAAGATTATATATATACATACAGAGTATATATATATATATATATATATATATATATATATGTATATATATATATATATATATATACACACACCTTAGACACCTTCAGAAGTTCTCGAACGACCTACGGTCGACCTCTCTGCAGCATCCCGCCTCATTTGCGGGATTTGGTGGAGGAAGGAATTGGGTTCCGCTCTCCTCCTGCCCTCATAGACATCCACGCATTAGTCAAGTAGGTATGTCGGAGGTTCCTCAGTTTTTGGGGCAGAAAATAAGAGTTTTAGGCCTCGTATTCTAAGGTTATTATTTTCCATCCTCGTTTTCATGGCCCCCTGTCCCACTGCATCTGGGACAGTGCAGAATATCTCTCTCTCTCTCTCTCTCTCTCTCATATATGTATATACTGTATATAGGTGTGTGTGTGACACTATTTCAAAGGTTTGTACCTTTTCTATTACCTGAAATAAAAACGTGGAATTTTTAAATGTACCTTCTGTAGACATGAGGAATTAGTCCTCCAGTTCAAAACATGTTCTGTGTGATGTCCTGTCAGTTCATTAACTCTTTGCACACAAACAGCAAAATTTTGCATTGCTCTGGACAGAGTATCTGTTGAAATCTAAGAAATTTCTTTTTCAGTCGATGCTTTCATTTCTTCTATTGTGTATGGATTCTGTTTAAACACTATCTTTTAAGTAACCCCCCCAAATAAAAGTCACAGGGGTTTACATTTCGTGATGATGGCGACCATCATAAATCACAGAAAATCTGTTGTGCAGGACTCTCCTCGTCGAAAGTATCGTGTAAGTTTTGTAATCTGAGAGGACATCATATACAGCATGTTTTGCACTTTCCCCAAGTGTAGAGAAGGTACAGTATAAATGTCATGCTTTATTTCAGTTAATAAAAACAAAAACAAAATTTTAAAGTGTCAAATATTTAAAATCGCCCTACATATATACAGTATATGATTCAAACCCACAAGGAAAAAAAAAAATTATTTCAAGGTCTTTCGTGTATTCAGCAATACACCTCGTCAGTGAATTCAAACTATATATATATATGTATATATAAGTACTGTTTCTGAAATGGCTTGGCGACACAGTTTAAGTTTGTAAGTAATGGAATGTGGCAAAAAAAAAAAAAATGCTCTTTTTCAAGTTGATTTTTAGCGAAAAAAAAAAAAAAAAAAAAATCTTGAAGGACTTCTTTTGAAAGAGTTTTTTTTTCCATTTCGTTTATTTTTAGATTTTATTCGTTAAACAAAATTTTTTAGTGCCTCTTAACATTTTTGTTTTTTTTTTTTTGAAGAAATTTGATGCAGCAAAAATTTTGTTGTTGTTTCTTGATTTTTTAGGGGTGGGGAGACAATGTATAAAGAAGCCCCGACACTTATTCATTCGAAATGTGTTAAAGGAATGAAATAAGGTGCGATTTGAAAGCGAACGGTAGAATTTTGGGGTTTACTGTAAAACTGTTGAAGTATCAGGAAAGGTCGTGTAACGGAGGAGACCTATAGCTTTACGCGAGATTCGAACCGCGGGTCGCTACATCATTTGGACGCAGAGGCGGTGTTACGACAACGTGCCCTTGTGGTGTCGAGTGAATGTTGTCGAGTCAATTACGAGAAACTGAACTGAGAGACGCAGAAACACAACCCTTTCGCCCCTTTTCTAAGGTCTTCACGAAGCTTGATTGAAGAGGGACAGGAGGTGAGGGAAGGAGATTAGTAAAAGGAACATCTGATGAGGACATTAGTATAAACCGAAAGGTTGCGTTTCTAATAAATCCTTCCGTTTCCTGTTTGTGGTGTTCTTCAGATTCCGTTTCTTATAAACGATTAACCTACAAACATTTTGTCGACACTCTATAATAACCTAGATCTAACCTGTGGTAACACGCATTAATCTAACTCCAAAACTGCTTGTCGCTAGATTTTTGTAGGTGAGATTGTCGATAGCTCGCTTATAGTAATGCTTGTTAATGTCAGACATGTTTTGATAAAAACGTATAAGACCTGTATATAGTTTATTTTCACTATGAACGGTTGATTCAAAAAGGTCTTGTCCTGAAAATCGATGAAAATTCATGACAGGATTCTTTGAATTGACTGTACATATACGTGTGAAAAGAAATTGTAAAATAAAATGAAAATGTAAAATAAAATAATTTTGAGATTTTTTTTTTTAAATTTGACGAATTTATTTCAGCAACTGTAAACATATTTAAAAATATTTAGAAAACGTAAATATATTAAAAATTCTTTGGAGGTAATAAACTTTTATATAAATGGGAAACATTTTTATGTCTACTAAACGATGCATATCAGTTTCCATTTCGTATATACATAATTTTATATATATATATATATATATATATATATATATATATATATATTATATATATGGATGAATTTCACAATTAAACACGTGATTTCAAGGCCTTTCGTGTATTCAAAAGTACACGAAAGACCTTGGAATAATTTTTCTTTTGTGGGTTTGCATCATATATATTACAGTCAATGTCTAAAATCAGGAAATTCGTAAATTGACTGAAATTTTAGGCATTTTGTTAAATGCTCGATTTACTACCTAATTAAACCTACCCCAGCCATGAATTTTTAGGGAACATATTGGGAAATACCAGTGGGCATGCATATGCATCATTACCAAAAAGGTTAGGTTAGGTTATGTTTTGTGTGTATCACAAATTTCACACACTGCCTGAATTTATTAGTTTACAAATTGCCTAATTTTACATATCGACTAATATATATATATATATATCCCCAACTAGCGCTAATAATTAATTTAATAAGCTATCTTTTTTTACCAGTTAGGTTGAACTTTGTAAATACGAAGGCCACTCAATATATTTTGCCCCACCTTTTTGTTTCCTTGTAAGTTCCAGAAATTTTGTACACAAGTAGTTACATACCTTTTTTACAAGTTTTTATTTTTCCATATAGTCTCCATCCTTTTCTACGGCTTTCCTCCCCCTCGAAACAAGGGCCTTTATTCCTTGCTGGTAAAAGTGTGCTGGGTTCCGCTTGAACCACCTTTTAACCTCCTCAACAACCTCATCGTCACTCTGAAAATTTCTTCCACGAATAGCACCCTTCATTGGCCCAAACAAATGGAAGTCTGAAGGTGCCAGCTCCGGGCTGTATGGAGGGTTGGGTAACACAGTCATGCGCATTTTTGTAATGGCCTCTCTTGTTTGCAAATTGTTGTGTGGTCTTGCGTTATCGTGCAAAAGAAGGACGTCTTCCAGTTTTATCTCCGGTCGAACTCGCTTTATACGTCTCTGGAGTCTCTGTAGGGTAGCAATACATGCCTCTGAGTTGATTGTTTGTCCTTTCTTCATAATGCCCACTAGAATAACCCCTTTCATGTCCCAGAAGATGGTGGCCATAACCTTTCCTGCAGAGGGAGCCATTTTGAACTTTTTCTTGCGTAGGGAGTCTGCGTGATGCTACTCCATGGATTGGCGTTTTGTTTCAGGTTCAAAGTGTTGTACCCAAGTCTCATCCCGTGTCACAATTCGTGAAAGGAAGTCATCCCCTTCTGTCTCGTATCGAACTAACGACTCGGAAGCAATTTCTTTTCTTTGGGCTTTGTGATCTTCAGTCAGTTGAGGAACAAACCGTGAACACACTTTTGAGTATCCCAGTTGCTGAATTATCGTATTCATACTTCCTTCACTAATTCCTAGCTCCAGTGATAGCTCCTTGTATGTGACACGCCGATTTGATCGAATGATGCTGTTAGCACGTTGCACAGTATGAGATGTCACAGCCGATGCCGGGCGGCCGCTGCGTGGCTCATCATCGAGGCCTCCCTCTCTCTCCGATGATCTCACACGTTTAGATATCCCCCCTGTGCTTCGATCAACAACAGCATCTCCGTAAACGTTTTGTTGACGTTGTGAATATTTCCAACTGTTTCCTTCTCTGCGGTTAAGAACTCGATAACAGCTCTCTATTTACGACGCACATCACTGTCAGACACCATTTTGAAACTGCGTTAACCATCGGTTTTATACAAAGGCGTTTAAAAAACGGTTTTATACAAGAGGGGAGATTCAAACTGGAAAAATCCGGTTATGTGAAGAGCAGAAAGTTCAAACCTACCGCCCAAAAGACATTTCAGCCCATGGCCTCTTATTTAGCTAGAGAAAAAAGGGTGGGGCGAAATATATTGAGTGCCCCTAGTTCGTTAGATTTTCCGTACAATCATCTTTCTTGAAATTAGGTTACGCTATGGTAGGTTAATTAACTCGGGTTAACGTAACGTAACCTAACCTCGCCTAAAACATAGAGGGGTGTGTAAGGGCTGGAGAAGCAAAAAGGACGGTTTATTTGACTTCGAGTGTTTTGAATTAAAATCGTAACGCTCGTAAAATTCGAAAAAGTAATCATTGCACCAATGATCGATCAACTTGGGCATTTATCTCTCTCATATATATATATATATTTATTTATTTATTTTATTTATTTATTTCACAATTAAATACGTGAAATGAATGAATGATGCAAACCCACAAGGAAAAAGAAAAATGATTCCAAGGCCTTTCGTGTATTCAGAAGTACACCTCGTCAGGGAATGAAGGGAGAAGGCGAGATGCCCAAAATATGATATGTACAGCGGGACGGAAACAAAAAGATTAGCACATAATTAACAAGAGTTAATGAGAGGCAAAATGAATTTTAACAAGATATTGTCAATTTTATACATTCCCGTACTGTTATTGAAATTATTTTTAAAATGGATAATTGCACATTCTAAAATATTCCTTTCAATTATATCTCTTCTTAACGAGTGCTTTAGAACTATCGCGGGAATGTATAAAATTGACAATATCCTGTTAAAATTCCTTCTGCCTCGCATTAACTCCTGTTAATTATGTGCTAATCTTTTGTTTCCGTCCCACTGTATATATTTTGGGCATCTCGCCTTCTCCCTTCATTCCCTGACGAGGTGTACTTCTGAATACACGAAAGACTTTGAAATCATTTTTCTTTTTCCTTGTAGGTTTGCATCATAGTATATACAGTATATATATATATATATATATATATATATATATATATATACACACACTGTCCCCAAAAGAGTGGCCACCTTTTTTACCGTTGTATATAAAAAAAATTCCAAGGATAACTAAATGAAGCCAAACTTATATTAAACCGTTTATATTGTCCTTAAAATGAGGTGTAATTTTTTTTAAATTGGATGATTTTAGTCTTTTACAAATTCATCTTGAACAATAGTTGTTAAAAAAATAAAGTTCAAACGAGAGTAATTAGAGACTTAGATGAGCATAAAAGGTTTACTTTATTTTTAACAACTATTGTTCAAATTGAATTTGTAGAGAGACTAATCATCCAATTTGAATAAACTATGATACATCTCATTTTAAGGACAATATAAAGTATTTAATATAATTTCTATTTCATTTACTTCTCCGTGGAATTGTGGTTTTGTTGACTTGACGAAAAGGAGGCACGTTTTTGGGACACACACACATACACACACATACACACACATACACACACACACCACACACACACACACACACACACACACACACACATATATATATATATTAGTGGTGAACCGGATGTCAGCTTTTCAACAACTGCGGATGCGGATCTTTAATTTCAATATCCGCGGATGCGGATATTTAGTTAATCTATCAATATAGAATTATGAATATATGACATAATTTTTCAAATTTCTTGATATTACTATTATGGCAGGCAATGCATAAGAATTAAAATTAATATTAATGTTAATGTTTTCATTATGATAAAAAAAATAACTTTCTCAAGAGTTTCAGCCACAGAAAATTGAATGAAACAAGTTTCATTCAATTTCTGTGTTACCAGCTATTTATATTTTCAGGTTTATATATTTGTTTGTTCATCAATAATGAATAATGAAATGTGCATGACTGGGCCTTATGAGCTGCTTTATAAGCTAATTTAATTGTAAATTGCATAATTTATTAGAGGTAATATCCGCATAACATCCGCAGTCAAGTGCGGATGTTAAAAATGATGCGGATGCGATATCCGGTCCACCACTATATATATATATATATATATATATATATATATATATATATATATATATATATATATATATATATATATATATATATATATATATATATATATATATATATATACACCATACCGGACAATAATTTTTTTGAAGCTTTAAAAGGCAACAATAAAAAGAACGGTGCGAGTTCAAAGCAGTGACTGAGAATAAACTTCCAGAATAATTTTTTATGACTTTTGAGCGGATGCAACATTCCGGAATCGTGTATGAGGCTCGTCATCCGCTCCCCGAGGTAAACGAGACCTTCGGTAAACGTAAAAATTGCCGGAAACTGCGACAATAAAAGCTATTTGAAGGCATGAATTTTATATATATATATATATATATATATATATATATATATATATATATATATATATAAGGAATGCTTCATTGTTATAGTAAAGTGTAGGATTCTGTTGCAGTGGAAGTGGTGATTGTGAGGTAGGACTGTCGACATATGCGTTTTTTACATAAACTTTTTTTAATAGGATATTTCGCCAACAGATTATAGTACCCTTTTTATATATAGTCAAAATGCGTGTGCGCGCGCACACACACACACACACACACACACACACACACACACACACACACACACGTAGGTTTATTGGTTTATTCAGAAAATAACTTCTTTTACGAACAAAAATGACAAAAAAAGTTTTGATAACGGAGTTATGAAAAAAAAAAACCCTCGTAGGAAAATATCATTGTAGTTGAGGTACAGTAAATAGGGAAGCAATCTCTCTCTTGAATTAAGTACCGCTGGCATTTATTGATTATTCCAATAATGAATTACATCGTGTGGAAATTTAAGAACAAAAGGTCTTTAATTTTATCTGTTTATTTGAAATTCGGGACTGTAGAATTTTCCTTGGTGCTCTTTCATATTTGCAAAATGAAATACAATTTAAAATTTTTTTTCCGATAAAATTGAGGTACACTCGTTTCCACTAATTACCTCATGAAGCGAAGCTTTTTAAATAAATGAAGGTACCGTACGACATTAATGATGTAGATGGTGAATGCGTTGTTGTATTTATGTACGAGATGAATAACACGGTACAGGGTGTTCCGGAAGAAACTGTAAAGTGAATTACAAACTTTATTACATTTATTATAGTAAGTTATTGCATGATAAATAATGTGGTCATGACACACCGACACTAAAAATCTAAAAAAAATTGTGCATGAGAGAGATTGTGTAAAGCGAGTAATTGAAAGAGCTTTTCTCTAGCCTCCAAGCAGAGCTGGACACGCTCGTTCATCTTATAAAACCCGTTACAGTTCATCCGACTGTATAAAGGGCTGACAAAAGTAAACAGACGCCTTCGATTTTTCTGTAGTTTTTCATATGGTAATAAAATTTAATTAAATAATAACAGATTTATTGATTGAATATATGGGACTAGTATGTTTCATGGACTGCTCTCGATTTTCCTACGAAATTGCAAACAAGGGCAGTCGATGACCCTGATTTTGTTTCTGCAATCGGTTTTTTTGAGAAATGATAAAGAAAAATGTTTTTGGATATTGAATAAATTTATTTACTGAAACGACGCAATACACTCCAACATCTTTTTGAATAAGTCCGAGCTGGTGTGGCGCTTACGCCATACAAATTCACAAAGGTACGAGTGAAGTTGGTCGCGATCTGTTCCGCACTTCGTCCAGGCGTATATGAACGCTACAATTTTTGATAGCGGTAGCGTTGAGCCCTCTAGCCAGGTACCTTTGCGTACCGAAACCTTTTCGTTGCACATGCTCTTCTGGCAACGCCAGGTCGGCAGCCAGCCAAGCACTTAATTGCCATGTTGTGCTTGCGTTTGCATAACTTTTTCTTAGGAATAACATCATGTTCCTGGAAAAACTTTACTGCGGATTATCGTCAGGCACATTTTGCCATAGCCACTTCAAATTAATACAAACATCACTCATTGTTCTGCAAAAAAATGACAAGAATTAGTGCGATATCTTGCAAAAAACAATAGTATAAGAAACTCGATTAGGTTAGGTTAGGTTAGGTTAGGTTAGGTTAGATTAGATTTCTCAAGAAAACCGATTGCAGAAACAAAATCAGGGTCATCGACTGCCCTTGTTTGCAATTTCGTAGGAAAATCGAGAGCAGTCCATGAAACATACTAGATCCGAATAGATTTAGAATTGTGTTGATTTCCTCTTTACATTACATAAAACTGACACGTTCTGACATTCTATTGATAAGCTTTGCCATTTGTTTTTGAGGACAATCATCATAGTGTCCATTTACTTATGTCAACCCTCTTTAGGTTATTAATAACATGAGAAATCAACTGATTTTGATTTGTCTACAGTATGTGCATTGTACACGGAGCTTTTAAGTTCAGTGAAGAGGACCAAAAACTGGCACTGCGCTCTAACTCCTGAATTAATATTAACCAGCACATCAGGAGTCGAACCCCCGACCTCGGTGTCTTTACTTCGCTATATATAGGGAAACGGTATTACCCACTGAGCTACGGGCGCTGGCTCTTAACTACGATACTCTCGAAAGAAACTTTTGTTGAGAAAGTAAATTATTATTGTTAATTTAGTGCACACATTCTCTTGGAATACCCTGTATAATATATAATTAATGTAATATATTTAAAATAGTAATGTCATATGATGTATACAGGATGTCCCATAAGTCCGATCTCAGGAAAATTTATTTTAAATTTAATTTAAAATAAATTTTTCAATGAGACTGGACTTATGGGACACCCTGTATAATAAGATAGAAAATTCTCGTACAACTTTAAACTTTAATAAAGTTTGATGTACACATAATGGAAACAAACTGTAAGCAGTATATAAAATATTAATTATTAAAGTTTCTAACATGGTACATTACAAATTTGTAGGCCTTAACATAACCATTACTTTTCACGGTACATCGTTCTATCCGATTTTGCAATTATTTGAAAACATCCTCAAATTGCTGCTGAGCGATTTCATGAATTGCATTCGTGATCCTTGCCCGAAGTTAATCCTTTGCAAAGAATGTGGTTTTGATGGGTAAATAACACTTTTAACGTGATCCCTTCAAAGTAGACCAATGGGGACAGGTCAGGTGACAAGTCGACCAAGTAACTGGTCCACCTCTACCGATCCATTTGGCTGGGAGGACTTCTTTCAAAAACTCGTGCACATTCGAAACATAGTGACGGGAGAAGTGTTTGGCGAAGTGTCTCAGTTGTGTGAATCATGAAATAATCTATACTATAAAAAGGGACTCCTGGCTGTCCGTCCGTCCGTCCGTCCGTCTTACTATTAAGCGATTCTGAACATAAAAATAAATGCGCTTTGCTTTGTTTCCACTTTTTACTCTAGCTCATTAAGATTTTCATTGCTTGATATGATGGGTTCGGATTTGAAGCTCAAGTTTTTCATTGCTGCGTTCTTTTCTATAGTTTTATTGACCGAATAATTGACCCCCCCAATTACTGAGGGTGCAATTATTTGGTCAATGAAACTATAGAAAAGAACGCAGCAAAGAAAATCTTAAGCTTCACATCCGAACCCATTGTATCAAGATTTGTTAAGCTTAAGATTTTCATGGCTGCGTTCTTTTCTATAGTTTTATTGACTGAATAATTGACTCTCCAGTAATTGGGGGGCCTGCGGCCTCCCAGTTACTGAGGCCGAAAGCCCCAGCACCGCAGGTCTACCTAAATGGGCCCGTAGGGCCCACTTTTGTTAGTAATTATAAAAGTAATAGAGTGTTTGGTAATAACTGCAAATCTGTTACTTAATGAGAGAGAGAGAGAGAGAGAGAGAGAGAGAGAGAGAGAGAGAGAGAGAGAGAGAGAGAGAGAGAGAATAAAGCTTTGTCTTTAATTAACCAATCAGGCAAACTTTTACATAGGTACATGTTTCTGACCAGTTTAGAAGAATCCTTTCATATACTCCTTTGGCTCCTGAGTATATAAGACGTTCTTCAAAGTAGATTTGAGGACCATTTTCCAGACCTTGATTTTCTTTCTTTGAAGTTATGTAATTTGCCTGATCGTATTAAGTGTTAAGACTGTAGGGGCCGCTGGAGCTAGTATTGGTCGCTACAGTATATAATTCGGTAAATTGTTCTCTCTCTCTCTCTCTGCTATGGTTAAGACAAAGTACAGAATACAGGTATAAACACCCTGTACGTTCCCGTAGTCTTCCTTTTGATTAAGGTAGTTAAAAGTCCCACAAAGACTTCAGTGTCAGAGAAATAGGTACTAAATATATTAATTAGCTAAGCAAAGGAAACAGATGTCGAAGTAAAGTGTATATAAAACCTTAAATGGGGACTCAACCCTCTGTAGTTTCATGGCAGTTAATCCTAATCGTAATAACGATTCGAAGAAATCTTTTTCACGTTCTATTCAAGATACCATCAATATTAACTAAAAATAGACACAATTAGATGAAATACTTCATAAAAACCTAAGAAAAATCTGTTGTTGATAACTTCTCTTTCTCAGCAGTCTTCCCAAATAGATAAAAAAAAAAAGGAGATGGTTTTAACACTTTCATTTCAGTGGAAAAAAAACATTTTCCCTTCAATCCAATTGAATTGTAAATCTCTTCAGAATAAGAGATTATAGGACGTGTTTTAAAGGTATTAAGAATGCCAATCGTTAAGCCTTTGAGCTCACTTCAACATGTCAGTTAAAGACGTATCTTAAGAATGAATTATACGTGGGAGAGAGCTATTTTGAATGAAATTGTAGGTTTTTTATATTTCAATTAAGCCTTTTTATTAGACTATAATTTCGTTTTGATAAATTTTATGAAGTTTGAAATTGCTGAGATCAAAATATGTTTCATTCGTGAGAAAAAATAGTGTTTTCGCGTTATATAGAGGGTGGTCCAAAAATCCCTATCTATTTTGCTGAAATAATAGTATTTTGGGATAAAAATGTAGGTGTATATTTACTCTGTTTCAAGCTTAGGTCTAAGATTCGACGTGAGCACCATTAGTGTCTGCAAATTTCAAAACTGTTCACTGCATTGCAGAACATATTCTCAAGCATCTCTGGGGGTTATTTTAGCGACTGCCGCGACAATGCGGGTTCGTAGATCCTGCAGGTCTGTAACTCTTGCTTTGTAAATCTCAGACTTTATAAAGCCCCACCCAAAGAAGTCTAATAGTGTTAAATCCGGAGATCGTGCTGCCCAGGAGCACGATCGTTTCCACCAAGTCCAATCCACCGATTTGGTAAGAGCTCATTAACCTCTCTTGGACCACTGGGTCAAATATGTACCGTTTCCAATACACGTACTCATAACTTAACCCTACAAAAACTTCGGTCGTTAAGAGGTTAAGGTACGCCTGAACAATGTTTGCATGGTGACATGGAGCTCCATTTTGTTGAAAGACAACAGTGTCGAGAATGCCATTTGAACGAAGTTGGGGTTCAAGAAACTGCTGAAGCATGTCAAGATAAATTGGTCCTGTTACCGTAGCTTCTGCAAAAAAAAAAGTCCATAATCTTCGATCTTGTCATACCCAACCAGACATTACCTTGAGGAGAATCTTTCTCCCATTTATAGAACTCGGCTGGTTTTTCACTAGCCGAGATACGGCAATTATTGTCGATTAACCTTTCTGCATGTGTGGAATGTGGTTTAATAAGTTTTCGGTATGAATTTTTAATCAATTCTGTGTCCATGGCGGCTCGTCTTGGATAGTCCTCTTCGTGTAACTCATGTAGCACCTGAATATGGTAACTTTTCTTTTTAATGTTTATTTTAAAATCCTTAGAACAGTCGTTTTTGGTATGCTTAGTCTACGTGATGCTGTGCGAGTTGATATTGTAGGATTTGTTTCAAAGGCATCTCTTACCAATTCGACATTTTCTTGAGAGGTAACCTGGATGTTCAGATCTTGTCTCATCATGAACAGATCCTGTTCTTTTAAATGTATTGAGCAGCTCGCGAATTGCTTTGTCTGTAGGTCCTGGTTTGTGAAATCATCTTTAAAATTTTTCTCGAGTTTCTGTGCACTTCTTCCATTAGATACAGTGTGTTACTACCATCACACGTTCTTGTACATCCTCATCATCTGTGGCTTGTAGAAAATAAAGTAGAAATATAATTATTATCTATTTTAGCAAAATAGCTAGGGACTTTAGGACCACCCTATATATATATATATATATATATATATACACACCAAAAAGATACTATACTATGTTTAATTTGTGTTGCAAAGTATTTATATTCGCAGCTTATCTCAGGCTAGACTAACTTTATTAGACTATCATAAAATTTATAGTACAAGATGCGTATTGTACAATTTTCTTTCGACTAACATGATTTTTCAGATTGTCTTTCGCATCTGTAGTATCTTCGAATTTCTTAATTATTCTCTTTATTGCAGATCTTCTTGGAGTTTCGGAAATTCCCATACTCCAAATTGTGCTTTAAAATTGGGTTCCACTTGCACAACACTGTCTGTACAGAAATGACGTTTCACAATAAACACACGTTGAGCTGCAGAATACGTCATCTTGTAAATCCGATGATAGACTAGCCTTGTTAGCCTGACGCTAAATACATGGAAAAACGAATCTAAGTTCTGCAAAAATAAATGTCGTTGAATTTGTCAGATACTTTGTAACATATGTTAAACAAAACAGAGCTTTCTTCTTGGGAATCCTGCATATACAGTATGATGCAAATCCACAAGGAAAAAGAAAAATGATTCCAAGGCCTTTCATGTATTTAGAAGTACACCTCGTCTTCACTGACGAGGTGTACTTCTGAATACACGAAAGGCCTTGAAATCATTTTTCTTTTTCCTTGAGAGTTTGCATCATTCATTCATTTCACGTGTTTGATTGTGAAATTCATTCTCTCTCTCCCTCTCATATATATATATATATTTATTTATTTATTCTAAGGCTAAATTTTAATACCAAATTCCAGGTCCAGTTAAGCTCTACCCTGGGATACTTAAAGAAATAAACTGCGCCATGATCTCTTCTCTTATGTGTGTGTATATATATATATATATATATATATATATATATATATATATATTATATATATATTTAATAATAATAATAATAATAAATCATTACAGTCTGGAGAAGTTCCGTTCGATTGGAAACTTGCAAACATTACGCCAATATTTAAAAAAGGTTGACAAATCGCTTCCCAGAAATTATCGTCCCATTAGTCTGACTTCAGTAGTTGGTAAGCTTACGGAGACGGTCGTTCGGACAAAATAGTTAATCACTTAGGAATGAATAATTTAATTAAACATTCTCAGCACGTGTTTCGATGTAATTGTCTTTGTCTTGCCAATTTGTTTGACGTTTTTAATGATATTGTAAATATATCGGACGAGAGTAAAACAGTAGATGTTATATATTTCGATTTTCAAAAGGCGCTTGATAAAGTGTCCCGCAGGAGATTGTTAGCTAAACTTTAGTCTCACGGAATTGATGGTAATGTTCTCAAATGGTCATTAATGGCAAAGCGTCTAACTGGAGAAATGTGACTAGCGGCGTACCTTAGGGATCAATTCTGGGACCAGTTCTTTTTATTATTTATATCAATGCCATTGACATAGGAATTAACAGTATAATTTCAAAAGTTGCGGATGATACCTAACTGGGGAACGAACAAAATCAACGGCGGAATGTTTGCAGATTCAAGATGATGTTAATAAGTTACTCGAATGGGTAGAAACCATGGGTAGAAACCATGTTAAATAAAAGTAGGTATTCTATGCGCGACAAGTCACTAACGAACGTTACGGAAGAGAAAGATTTAGGTATTATTGTTGCCGACACTCTTAAACCGAATAAGCAATGTATCGAAGCCGTTAGAAAAGCAAATAGAATCTTAAGATTTATTGGTAGATCATTTGAATTTAAGATCGAAGAAAACAATGCTAACGCTATATAATTCCTTAGTAGGCCGACACCTGAAATACTGCGTTCAATTCTAGTCAGACAGAATGGAATGGAGAAAGAGCAGCGACGAGCTACTTAAATGATTCCCAGACTTAGAAACAAATCATCCACTGCCCGTTTAGAAACATTAAATTTATTCTCACTCGTAAAAAGGCAGATTCGAAGAGATTTGATCCAAGTATTTAAAATGATTAAAGGTTTTGATAATGTCAACACCGAAAAATATCCTATTTTCACAAATTGAGATAGAACTGGCGGTAATAGTCTGAAATTAGTGGGTAAACATTTTAATTCTAATGAAGCTAAACATTTCTTCTTCAATCGTATAATTAATTTGTGGAATGGATTGCCAGCCAGCGTAGTTCAAAGTAATTCGGTCGAGTCCTTTAAAAAGAGACTAGATGCCTATCTTGCTTAAACCCCGAGTTAGAAGTATTTGTTAGGTCATAAAAGTATTGCAGAATTTTCACTCGGATTCTCTCCACTTTTTGCTTTAAAATTTTCACTTATTTTTAAAGTTTCTCCCATCTTTTAACCTTCCTTCTTGAACAGACAGCCTCGTTGGAACCAGCCGGTCTGTTGCTGTTTGGTGTCCTTTGTGTTCCTTTGTGTGTGTGTGTGTGTGTGTGTAATATATAAAAGCGCGTATAAGTTTATTTTAATTAATATGACTTTACACAGAAGTTAATAAGCATTTTCGCGCGTGTTATCTCGCTTCATATAAGTAAAAAGAGAATAATAATGTAATTTTAATGACGTCGTATATCAAATTACATTTTGTTGAAAAACCTCAACATTACTGAAGTAGCACGCGAGGGAACACTGGAAATGTCGTTTCATTAAGATTACAGTCCTAAAGTCTGCATCTTAACATAACTCTCTTGCATTTTTCAAAAATAAAGAAATGCAGTAAATGTTACTAATATACAACTGTAAGAAACTGTAAAACCAAAGACTGTTTTTTGTTTTTTTTAAACATTATTTTTGCTCACTAACGAATGTCAGGCAAACCTTAATTCTGTCGTTAGAGTTTTACATTATAAAGTTCAACGTTAAAATTATTGATGGTGAGGAAAAATAGCGCGTTAAAAATGGTAAAAATTATTTGACGGAATTTTAACATTAAAAATTTTCGTGTATTTTTTCAGTCTGAAATAAAAGGTTTTATCGTGTATACAACTATACTGTACATACATACATACATACATACATACGTACGTACATACATACATACGTACATACATATATATATATATATATATATATATATATATATATATATATATATATATATATATATATATTGTGTGTGTGTGTGTGTGTGTGTGTGGGAAACTTGCATACAAAGGATTTTTGAAGTTTGTCTACATTTCATGTGAAGTTTGACAAAAATGAAAACAGAGAAACACTTTTATAAAAATTACGACTGCCTTTCACGAAATTAGAAAGTAGATTTTTTCTGCTGCAGCATAGTAGAATATATGAAAGAGAGAGAAAAAATATATTTGTGTATGTGAAATATGACTATTGCCGTAAATTACATTTTGACGTAAAATATTTTTATTACACGTACGTGATGTGATCTCTGTTATTGTCTGATCTTATTATTGACATATGATTGTTTACGACGCAGTTTTACAAGTGTGAAGAAACGATATTTGCGTGTATCAGCTGTATGCAACGTGATTTCCGTGTTTATGTGTGTGTGTGTGTGGGGGGGGGGGTTCTTGTTTATTTGTTTATCCGAGTGGATTTTTATATTTACTTTTATTTAGGAATTTACGTGGAGACATATGTCATTTCTGTTTCGTTGAAGTTTCAATTATTGGTAATAGAAAGGGTTTTGATATCCTATTATACTGTGTATATGAAATGTCAATATATTTAGTTCACACACACACACACACACACACACAGATTGATTACATGTGTACTAAAGATAAAATAAACTCTTCGGCTATAGACTGTCTTATGAATGAGCGGTGAAAATTTAGTACAGTATAAGTTAGCCATTTTCTAGGATGCGAATTGAAATAATTATTTTAAAGCATATGACTTTTTACTAAGAATTGTTTTATCTCAGAAATATATAGCTGTTCTTTAACTATGATAAGAAGCGCCTTACAGCACCTCTTACCAGAACGTATCACGTAGGGTGAGGTTAACGATGAATGTGGGCATTGCTCAACACCAAATTTACACTTCTCAGCCTGTAGCGGTGACTATTCCTCATTCATTTTTCATTTGGGAGTTTGAAACCCAAAATCCGTTTTGTTCTCAATGTACGAGGGCCACTCAATATATTTTGTCCCACCTTTTTTTTTTCTTTCCAAGTTTCCTTGTAAATTCCAGAAATTTTGTACACAAGTAATTACATACCTTTTTTACAAGTTTTTATTTCTCTACATAGTCTCCATCCTTTTTTACGGCTTTCCTCCACCTCGAAACAAGGGTTTTCATTCCTTGCTGGTAAAAATCCGCTGGGTTCCGCTGGAGCCACCTCTTAACTTCCTCAGCAACCTCATCGTCACTGAAACTTTCTTCCACGAATAGCATCCTTCATTGGCCCAAACAAATAGTAGTCTGAAGGTGCCAGATCCGAGCTGTATGGAGGGTGGGGTAACACAGTCAAGCGCACTTTTGTGATGACCTCTCTTGTTTGCAAACTGTTGCGTGGTCTTGCGTTATCGTGCAAAAGGACGACGTCTTCCAGTTTTCTCTCCGTCGAACTCGCTTTATACGTCTCTGGAGTCTCTCTAGGGTAGTAATGAGTTGATTGATTCGTCCTTTCTTCATAATGTCCACCAGAATCACTCCTTTTATGTCCCAGAAGATGGTGGCCATAACCTTTCCTGCAGAGGGAGCCATTTTGAACTTTTTCTTGCGTGGGGAATCTGCGTGATGCCACTCCATGGATTGGCGTTTTGTTTCAGGTTCAAAGTGGTGTACCCAAGTCTCATCCCCAGTCACAATTCGTGAAAGGAAGTCATCCCCTTCTGTCTTGTATCAAATCAACGACTCAGAAGCAATTTCTTTTCTTTGGGCTTTGTGATCTTCAGTCAGTTCACGAGGAAGAAACCGTGAACACACTTTTGAGTATCCCAGTTGCTGAATTATCGTATTCACACTTTCTTCACTAATTCGAAACTCCAGTGATAGCTCCTTGTATGCGACACGCCGATTTTATCGAATAATGCTTTTAGCACGTTGCACAGTGTGACATGTTACAACCGATGTCAGGCGACCGCTACGTGGCTGATCATCGAGGCTGGCTCTCCCTCTCTCCGATGATCTCACACGTTCAGACCGGCGTCCAACTGTGCTTCGATCAACATCATCATCTCCGTAAACGTTTTGGAGACGTTTGTGAATATTTCCATCTGTTTCCTTCTCTGCGGTTAAGAACTCGATAACAGCTCTGTTTACGACGCACATCACTGCCAGACGCCATTTTCGAAACTGCGTTAACCATCGGATTTACATATACAAGGGCGTTTAAAAGCGGTTTTATACAAGGAGGGGAGGTTCAAACTGGAAAAATTCGGTTATGTGAAGCGCAGAAAGTTCAAACTTACGGTCCAAAAGATATTTCAGCCCCATGGCCTATTATTTAGCTAAGAAAAAAGGGTGGGGCAAAATATATTGAGTGCCCCTAATACAACCCATCTGTTTCTTTGAGACCAGCCTTACTTTCGTCGAAAGAGCTCAGTAACCACTTGTACTGTCCTTGTACATAAATAACGGGACAGGAATTATCATGGAGCGAAATCCCACGGGTATAATTAAAATTACAGTTAAGACAAGTTTCTGTTATTTGGCTGAATACCACCCAATTTCTTAGGGTTGAAGCATATGTTGTATAAGTATAGTTAACCCCTCTTCGGAAGGGAAATTCTAAGAAGCACGACCCACTTAGACATGCAGAATTTTAAGAATGTTATCTTAGAAGTAAAGGGTGATCCAGAGAAATGGGACCCAAAAGAATCCCCTGTAACTCTTAAAGTATAAGTCTTTTTATAAAATCATACGCATCATTCGAAAGAGGATAGTTACAAGTTTGTACGGGATTGTATAGGTTTTGACAATACAATACAAGACAAGATAAGATACAAAACAAAATAAAAGTGTTAGTTAAAACTAACCCTTCAAGATGACTGCATGGACTGTGGAACAGCTGCGTTTCATAACTGAGCAATATTATGAGCATGGAAGAAGTGTAGTTTCAGCTCAAAGATCTTTCAAGACAAATTTTCAGATGTCAAAATCACCTTCTAAGAAAGTAATCCGTCGGTGTGCCAGAAATTTTTCCCTAACTGGCAGCATTGGAAAAAGAAAACCAACTGGAAGAGTGCGCACAGGAAGGATAGACGAGATCATTAACAGAACTCATGAAATTGTACAGGATAATCCTAACATAAGCATCAGACGTGCTTCTCAGCTGTTAGGAGTTGGATATGGAACAACAACAACAACAACAACACACCGTATATTCAAGCAAAATTTAATGCTCTTTCCATATAAAATTCAAACAGTGCAACAACTAAACGATGGAGATTTCGCACGAAGACGACAATTCTGTCAATGGATCCAACAGAAGGTAAATGACACCACCAATTTTCTAGCAACTTTGATTATGTCAGACGAAGCCCATTTTCACTTGAATGGAACTGTAAACAAACAAAATTGTCGTTTCTGGCAACAGAAAGTCCATTGAATATTACCGAAGTCCAGTTGCATAGTCAGCGTGTAACTGTTTGGTGTGGTCTTACTGCATCTCAGATCATAGGGCCGTACTTTTTCGAGGATTCCACCGGAACACGGTCACTGTAAATGGTGATCGCTACGAAAAAATGTTGACCGATTTCCTTATTCCTAAATTAAGAGATCTTTGTCTAGAAAACCACTGGTTCCAACAAGACGGAGCTACCTGCCATACCACGAGGAACTGCATGGCAGTTTTGCGTCAAACGTTTCCAGGCGAGTTAATCTCAAGATTTGGAGACGTTGAATGGCCCGCAAGGTCTCCGGATTTTTCTCCCTTAGATTATTATCTCTGGGGATATTTAAAGAGTAGGGTCTACAGAAATAACCCAAAGACCTTGCAAGAATTGAAGGCCGCCATCACAAATGAGATACAGGCCATACCACCGCACACTCTTGCAAAAGTGATGCAGAACTTACAAGCGAGAACACTGGAATGCTTGGCAACTAATGGAGCACATTTGAAAGGAGTCATTTTAAAAAAAAAAATATTTCATAATAAACTTGTAACTCTACTCTTTCGAATGATATATAGTTTTTATGAAAGGAATTAAATATTAAGAATATTTGGCTTTTTTTTATGGGTCCCATTTATCTGGATCACCCAGTAGTTTAATGGGCTCGAAACGTTCTCTCTCTTTCACACACCGAAATAGTTTGGAACAAATTTAATGTAAATGAACGGCTATTGAATACCAGTGAATCAAGGCGACGATATATAATAAAAATTAGGGTATCGGACTCGCGATTTGGACGTCCCGGAGTCGAATCTCGTACCCTAGGGTTTCCCAACCGCGGTGCCGCGTCACCATGGGGTACCATGGGCGCCTCCTACGGATTCCAGAAAAAAAAAAAAATATATCACAACTTAACATATGCAAATTTCGGATCAAACAAATACATCTACCATTTATTACGTCCCAAAAAAAAAATATATATATATATAGTCTCGCTTTGAAGTTACTTGATGCTCATGGGGGTGGGGTGGGGTGGGGGGGACTCAAGATTGAACAGTGACAGACACAAAACCTCAGGGGTGCCGCGAAACAAGACACAAAATCAACAGGGGTGCCGCGAAACAAGACAGATGACACTGGGGTGCCTTGAACCAGGAAAGGTTTGGAACCACTGTCGTAGACGACATGAATTTCTTTTAGACACAATTCTTAACTAATTATCTCTGTCGATCCAGCAGCATATACAGTATATGCACATGGTTGAGGGGTTCGAGGATTTCCTGCATCTTTTCGCTTAGAAATAAGAGATAGGTTGAAGAGAAACTCTTGCCGATAACCCAAAGGCGCGAAGAGTTTACGGGTTGAGACTCAGTGCCAGTTGCTTTCATCTTTATCATAATTGTTTTTTTAATTATAATTCAACAATAGTGAAATATCACATCAGTTATTTTCGCTTTGATAATAATTAAAACCATACAATTTCACGATTAATATATATATATATAGCTAAAGGCTGTTAATTTTAATAATGCCCCCACAAGTGCATTTATCTTTAATTATTACATTTCAAATATTTTTTTAATTTTTACTTCTATTTTAAAACGAATAATTACATTATAACTTCGTCCAACTTTAAATTCATTCTAAATACCCATGGTAGACAAAGTTTAAAAAAGTTAGACGTGTCGCGGAATCCAAGATTACGTTGAAAAAGGAAACGGGATATGGGTTCTGAATTAGTTCGTCATTTTGCTTATAAATGAAGGCGAAGTTGCGCTTAAAGGAATTACACAAGAGAAATAATAGAAGAGGAACGGAAACAATTAAATTTTTTATTATTATTATTATTATTATTAAGCGGATTTACTTGTAATATTATTAGTAATAGAGAGTAAATTAAAAATTATTATTAATATTATATATAAACTAATTTATAAATGTTGGGGCTACGGTCAACGTGTGAAACCCATCATGCATAAATATCTGTGACCCTACATCACTTCGTGGTGTGGTTAGGTAGGTTTGAAACATATAGGCATACCATGAAATTAAATACCTATATAATATATATATGATGCAAACCCACGAGGTTTTCCTTCTGGGTTTGCATCATTTCTTTATTTCACGTGTTTAAGTGTGAAATTCATCCCCCCCCCCACATATATATATATATATATATATATATTATATATATATATATATATATATATATATACGCAAAATTGTTAGAATACGTTCGTTTTATACTCGAGTAAATCTTATTAGAGGAAACTGGTATTTTATCATTTTGCACTTCACCCAACTTCGCTTTATATACCTTTTGCATGCAATTTTTTTCCTATTTGCCTGCAATTATCCTTTCGTACGTGTGATTTTTAAGAGGAAAAGGAATAAGGAATTTCAGTTTGCAGGGTACGGGCAAAACAAATTTAAAATTTATGGACACGCGAGATGAGAACAAAGGAAAACCACAGCGTTTGTGGAAGAAAACTTCGATTCTTTTATAAGAAACTCGGTCGAAACTGATTATATGGAAACCACAGTAAAGCACAAGTATTTTCCCTTCTATAGCTCACGCCTCGCTGATCCTGTGCAAGAACCGTTCTAGGTTGGGTTGGAAAAGTTTTTTTTTTTTTTTTTTTTTGTAAGAAGCGCGAAGGAAGAACGATTTGATTGAACAAGACGAAATAAATTGACTCTTCCTTGCGTTCATTTACAGATAACTCGCGGAGAGTGTGTGTGTGTGTGTGTGTGTGTGTGTGTGTGTGTGTGTGTGTGTGTGTGTGTGTAAGAGAGAGAGAGAGGGGTTCCTTTTAGGATCATTTAACACACACACACACACCACACACACACACACACACACCGTTGTGCGAGGCTTTGTTCTTTGTTTTAAAGATGAGGTTTATCTTTTCTTCATTCCATTTTTCTCTCATTTGTTCCTTTTTTGTAAGTTTTGTTTGACTTCTTTGAAGTTTACACATTACTCAAACATTTTCTTTTTACTTTACGACTTAAATAAACAACTACAAGGAGTTATTATGCCTTAAAATATAGCGAGAAGTAGAAATGTGTGGAATAAATCCGTCGTTCAGATTGTTAAAAATGACTGTTGATAACTGAATGTGGATCTTCTTGTAACTTTCGTCAAAACTAATTATTATTATTAAATATATAAACATAACAAATAACTATATATGAAATTCACTTTATTCGTTTAGAATAATTTTTTATTTTTGCTGTAATGAATTATTTAGTTTCCATGTTACGAAGGAGTTTAATAATATTAAACATTAGTATTAATTACTATTATTATTATCACTGTTTTCACCTACATGAAATATCACAAGTACTTCTAGAATGTTTGAGCCAGATTTCTCTGAAGTTTACTTTACTGAAAGCAATTACTCCCATTCAGAGCGCGCAATGAAGCAAGAAATTATTTATATATAATGTGTGAGCGTGTGTGTGTGTGTGTGTGTGTGTGTGTAAAGTTGCAATGCTTGGCATGAGAAAGTAATTCCAAATGATAAGTTGCATATAAACCTTTTCCATGCATTTGACGCATCAATACATTATTCGTCCCCTTATCGTGGTGTTCACCTTTCTTTCTGCATACAAATTATATTAAACTTGGCGATATTGCATCTCTCAATTTCGGGGAATAAAAGTCAATGTTTCCCCTGTCAGATTCGTTCCATCTTCAATTTATTTCATGATTCCACAATTGAGAGACGAGTCACTGATAAAAAACGTAAATTTCACTATTAACTTTGCACTTTGCATTTGATGAAGATGTGGGCGATATATATATATATATATATATATATATATATTATATATATAATATATATATATATATATATATCATAAATGATATCGACACTGGCATCGTCAGTAATCGCCAAATTCGCTGATGATACCAAGCTTGGGACCAATGTTGGGATGCCCAAGGCGATCGAGCAACTGCGTGCGGACCTAGGTAGGATAGGAGAGTGGTCCGAAAAATGGCAAATGCCGTTTAACTTGGGTAAATGCAAGGTCATGCACATTGGCTACGCCAATCCCAAGTCGGACTACTCGATGTTGGGGAGTAATATCGAGGCCACTGATTTGGAAAAGGACTTGGGTGTGCTAATTACCAGCGACCTTAAGCTTACCAAACAGTGCGTAGAGGTGGAAAAAAGCCAGAAGCTGTTGGGTTATATCGGGAGACAATTTCAATTTCGGAACAAGGAGATTCTGCTCTCTCTCTCTACAATTCTCTGGTTCGGCCGCACCTGGAGTATGCTATGCAGTTCTGGTCGCCCACCCTCAGGAAAGATATTGAGAGGCTAGAGCGAGTGCAGGCGAGGGCCACAAAGTTAATCCCTTCCGTTAGGCATATGGGCTACAATTGACGCTTAGGCGCGCTGAATTTGTTTTCGCTGGAAACTCGGAGGCTGCGCAGTCAACTCATCGAAGTTTTCAAGCTCCTACGCGGGTTCAACGATGTCGATTTTAGAAGCATGTTTAGTTTAAATGATAACCGAACTCGCAACAATGGTTGGAAGTTGGATTTGAAACGGTTTAGCACTTTACCTATAAAATCTGTGACACGTGGAACAGGCTACCTTCAGAAGTTGTGAACAGTTCTGTGGATCTGTTCAAGAAAATGTTAGACCGAATCTTGCACACTATTTGAGGGTGTATGAAATTTTCCCTGGCACCCGTTGTCATTGGTACCTTCTCGGTATGGGCCGCAATGCCTTTTGAGGTACTTCTTTTCCTTGTAACTCTCTCTCTTGTGATTCAAAAAGTCCTATCTCTGAAATAAATATATGCTGAATACATAGGATGTAGAATGTTCCAATTATATATATATATATATATATATATATATATATATATATATCTATATATATAAATTATATATATATATACAGGGTGGGCGGAAAGTAGCTCCCTATTTTGGATTGGTAAAAAAACGTATATTATCCATTTATTTCAGAAGAAATAATATGAAAAGGTAGGCATACATGGTAGGTTTTCTCTGAAATTCAATGTGGGCTCCAACTCTTTCCACCAGCTTCTGGAGCCGCCCAGGAATGGCGTCCACTGACTTTAGCAGGAACTCCGGCGGGATGGAGGACATGACTTCCCGAATTCGGTCCTCCAGTTCTTCCAATGTCCTCGGTTTGGTGCGGTAGACTTCTTCCTTTACCCACCCCCAAAGAAAGAAGTCGCACGGTGTCAAGTCGGGGCTCCTGGCTGGCCATTGATGTGGACCACGACGACCCATCCAACGCCCAGGGAAGTGGGCATCCAGCCACTCACGGACAACAAGAGCGAAGTGCGGAGGGGCGCCATCTTGCATAAATATCAGATCGTCGATGTTCTCCCATGTGCTGACAACCGGCCAGACCTCGTTTCGCAACATAGGAAGGTACCGCTCAGCATTCATGGTGTTGCGCAGAAGGAACGGGCCCACAACCTGATCTGAGGTCATACCACACCACACCGTTACACTGAACCGATTCTGCCGTTTTTCAGCGGTAACCGTGCGACTTCTTTCTTTGGGGGTGGGTAAAGGAAGAAGTCTACCGCACCAAACCGAGGACATTGGAAGAACTGGAGTACCGAATTCGGGAAGTCATGTCCTCCATCCCGCCGGAGTTCCTGCTAAAGTCAGTGGACGCCATTCCTGGGCAGCTCCAGAAGCTGGTGGAAAGAGTTGGAGCCCACATTGAATTTTAGAGAAAATCTACCATGTATGCCTACCTTTTCATATTATTTCTTCTGAAATAAATGGATAATATACGTATTTTTTTACCAATCCAAAATAGGGAGCTACTTTCCGCCCACCCTGTATATATATATATATGCAAACAACACACAGTATAAGATGAGGAGAGAACGAGCAAATGAAAAATGAGGTACCTCCCAGGAATCGAACCCGGGATCATCCAATTGCCGGTCGGATATGTTAACCACTACACGAAGGACCCCGATTAGTCAGTACTCGTAATTCTCCTACATACGAGCGGAATCAAATGCCCTGAGGGGGCACCTTCGCATGCCGTACATATATACATTTTAACTGCAATTTGCTCGTTCTTCCTCCTCATCTTGTACGGAACACACTTCTACACAAGCGTCGTTCTATATATATATATACACAAAGGTGGGCAGGACCGAGTTCCAAAAGGACAGAATTCCAGGAACTCGGTCCTTTTTAAGGACCGTGAGCGGGAAAGTCCTTTTCTCAGTGAGGACCGAAATGAGGAGCGACGGTCCATTTTTAAGCAATTCCGGACGGTCTTTTTTAGTGATTTTAGTGTGTTTAGTGATTATTTGAAGAGAAGATGCTAGTCTTGAAATGCTAGTCTTCTTGAAGGGAAACTCAAGCATTTAACTTAATAACTTTTTTTCATCATTTATGTATTGTATTAATTATAATTTACGTTAATAAAATTAAAGATTTCCGGTGTCTTTAATTTAATTTTTCATTTTAATCAAATTTTCCACTTATATTATACAGTATATAAGGACCGAGGACCGAGTCGTTCCTAGGTCCTATCTTCAGAAAGGACCGTGACCGGGACCGTCGGTCCAGTTTGAGGCAAGGACCGGGACCGCGACCGTCGGTCCTTTTTGAGGCCCGGGTGCCCACCTTTGTATATATATATATATATATATATATATATATATATATGATACACACAGACCGTGCATGGAACAAGGAACTCTTCTAGGAAATTTAATTTTCCTAGAAGAGTTCCTTGTTCCATGCACGGTCTGTGTGTATTATAAAAAAACCTCAGGGAACCATTCTGAGTTCATTCCATATATATATATAATATATATATATATATCTTTCAATTCATATATTCTTTTTCAATAAAAAATACTAAATATAAAGTTACTAGTACATTTCACTCATTTACATAGTTCGGTGAAAGCACTATTAAAATGAGTTAACTGAATTAATTATTTGGTACTGTAAATTATTTTAAAAATGACGGTGCCATTTTCCCTCATCTTCGGCATACGTTTTTTTTAGATGTTCTTTTACTGTATTAACGTTAACTTACACAACAAAGCTTAACACTTGTTATGTTAAAAACAGTGAGTTTAATCTTGTTAATAATATATACATATTAATGACTTAGGTAATAGCGACATCTAGCATGTTTTGTCGATATACAGTAGCTATTATTCACAAGTAGTAAAATACTGTAGGCTACGAGGCCTGCAGTATATATATATATATATCAGTGGCGTGCGGTGATTTTTCGTCAAGGGGAAGCAATTCAAGCAAAAACAACAAAGATTATATAAAATAAAAATAAAACTTTAAAATACTCGTATATAATAAAAACAAAACACATATAATCATCTACTTACTTTACTTATAGGTTAATTCTATTCTTCTTTCTTTTTATTAAATATATCTATTATTTCTTCGTAAAAGGCATCGGTTTTCATATCCTTAAGAAGCTTTTTCTCAATTGAGACTAAAGCTAAACTTGCAAGCCTTTCTTACCCTTGCGCATTTCTAGCGTAGTTACGTATTCGCTTTAAATGAGAGAATGACAGCAGACAGCACGTAAAGTTGCCAGATATTTCAAGAAAATTAACTATAAGATCTGGACAGCGATTTCTAAATTGCTTCCTTTTTGACATAGGAAGGATAAAATAACGATAAATATATATTCTTTTCGCTTAACATGGCCATGGAATTTTTTAGTAGAAAAACTATATATGAAACTTGTTGTATTCAATAAATACTACATTATTAAACATTAAATGAGTTTTTAGAATGGAAAGAAACAATTTGTAACAGTAAAAAAAAGCGAAAGTCATTGGGAAAAAGGATGCATTTCGTCAATTGTTGTCCCCTCGAGATTTTTTGCGTCGGCTTTCTTAAAGGTTTTTGCACGAACGGCAACCAATGTATATACTATGTATCCACCTGATTACCAATCAAATGCTATAAATAGTATAATAAAATGATTTTGTACAAATTATTAACACATATTGAACTGTTTAAACTTTAAAGTATAATACAGCATTTTCTTCTTTCTTTGAATAGGGAAGCATTGCTTCCCTTGCTTCCATGGACCGCACGCCACTGATATATATATATATATTTATATATATATATATATATATATATATATATATATATATATATATATATATATATATATATATATATATATATATATCAAAACACTAGATGTCGCCATATAGGGCCTACCTTAAGTCATTAAATATGTATATATTGTTAACAAGATTAAACTCAGTATTTTTAACATAAGTGTGTTAAGCTTTGTTGTGTGATATATATATATATATATATATATATATATATATATATACTTTAGGTTACTTTAGGCGAGTTTGAACGAAGGTTCAGGATCAACCTGAGGTCGACCCCTCTGCAGCATCCCGCCTCATTTGCGGGACTTGGTGAAGGAGGGAATTGCTGTCTGATCTCCTCCTGCCCTCGTAGCCAGTCACGCATGGCTGGTCAGGGACTTTGCACAGGAATCTGTCCAGCTGGTTCTTGAAGTTATTCAGGTCGGTGTGCTGGAGATTCCCCATTTCTTTTGGTACGACATTGAAAAGCTTTGGGCCTCGTATTCTGAGGGTATTTTCCATCCTCGTTTTCATGGCCCTTTGTCCCACCGCAGCTGGGACCGTACAAAATCTGCCTCTTCTCTAATTCCAGTTTGTTTCTATTTCATTTCTAAGGTTAGGAACAGAGTCCTCAAGTATTTTCGAGAGAGAGTAGAGTTCCAGGGATTGTAGTCAAGACCAGTAGTCTTCACCTTCCGTTTCCTCTATCTTAGACGTAAAAGTCCTTTGTATAGCTTCAATATTCGCAATGTCTCGTTTTCTGTATGGGCTTGTGAGTACTGAGCAATACTCAATTATTGGTAGGACTAGACTCTTCCATTATTTGAGCATGATGTTTGCTTTTCTGCTGCGGAAGCTCCTCCAGATGATTACCATTATTTTTTAGCAGTTGTAATTCTGATTTTATAGTGCTCTCTGAATTCTGCATCCGACGACATTATTACTCGAAGATCCCTGACTTGTGGATTTGGTGTTATCTGTTTGACTTGCAGAGTTTTGTACCCTTTTTTCTGTAGCTCCTTGTTATTACCATATCTTAGAAGTTGGAATTTTCTTTCGTTGAACTTCATATTTTTGTCTTCTGTCCACTGGAATAATGTTTCAATGTCGTTTTGTAATTTTCTTATGTCATCTTCGTTCAATATTTCCTTACATATCTTTGTATCATCTGCTAAGCATGATACAATACTGTCCTTAATATCTGCATCAATATCTGCAATTATTATTATGAACAGCAAGGGAGCGAATACTGTTCCTTGTGGGATAGAGCTCACGACTTCAATTTAACTCCATTTACGACCACCCTTTGTGTTCTTTGCGTCAAGAAATTAAATATCCACCTTCCTAGCTTTCCAGTAATTCCTGTATTAAGTTTGTGTGCTATGATTCCATGGTCACATTTATCGAAGGCTTCAGCAAAGTCCGTATATATTACATCAATGTTTTGTCCTCGACACAATGTTTCCAATATTTTCTCCTGGTGATCTAGTAGCTGTGATAGGCATGATCTTCCATCCCTGAAGCCATGTTGATTTGGGTTGTATAAGTCGTTTTCTTGTAGGTAGTAAGTAGTAGTAGTAGTAGGTATATCTGACGTGTTTGAGACTTAAAATTCACACTCGTTTTTATAGTATGTATGAATGAATAACAAAAAAATATATGTATAAAATGCATTACATTTCTTCACAAACGCCATCTTATGAGATTTTTCGCAGAACTGTAGGTTATCTGCAACGGAGAAAAAACATTATCTTAATATATCCTACGTTTCCGGACTTTGTGGCCACCCTATATATATATATATATATATAATATTATTAAGCTGAGAAAACTAATTTACAATACTAACATAGAAAAAACAAACAAGAAAACCTGGGTTAGTGAAATATGGGTTGTAAAGTCCCGAGAGTTTTTTCCTTTTCCCGTCACTTGGGTTGCTGGAGTCTTTTTCACGACGGTAACTAAAACAAATGAGTTCCTGTAAATCGCCACCGAAAAGAGTGTTCTCACGGTTACAGAGGTTCTAGAAATTGTAATTTGTGACAGCCGTGAGAATTTTGCACCTTTATCTCCATCCATCTTTCCACCGAAAAAAAAAGTCCCCCGCTAGAATGTCTGTTTTTGTAGTAAAACAAAATTTAATGGAAAAAATGCTCTATTATTATTATTACTATTGCTAGTGGAGATATAAAGCTATCTATTTATCTATTTTAAATGTATTAATTTAAGTATTAATAAGAAAAATCAGGTGTATGTGTGTGTACTTCCATTTATTTTTTTATCAGGTAAAGAATTATTTTCAGATGAATTCTACTTTACTAAATTTATATACAATATTAAGTTACACGAAGTTGAAATTTTCACGTTCAGTCGCTATCTTTAAAGTTTTCAATGTTGTGGGATTTTCCTTGAAGACCTTATCCATTAGATATCCCCGTAAGAAGAAGAAACCCCAAAGACTGAGGGGAAGTAACAGAAGAATCCATACAAACCCACAATCATGAAAGTGGGCATATCTGCTAAACAGATAACTCGGGCCGAATGTTTCACGTAAAAAGTCTGAAATGAGTACAGCGTGAGGTCTTGCGCCGTCCTACTGAAACCAAACTATGTCCATACCATTGTCTTAAACCATAAGAAAGGAGATGACCTATTTTTTGGAGGATGAGGAGGTAAACATTTTCGTCCACCGTCGCGTCAATAAAGATCGTGACAAAGATCTGACTCTGGAGACCGTGATAAGAAATTACACTTTCTGGATTCATCACATAATTTCCTGAAAGGGAAGGACATTTTGAGCATGTTGCGTGTCTGTGAAGAAAAATCTTCCACAATAGTCGTGCCAAGTTTCATGAACATCAGTTAACCCCATTGACTTTTAATTACATTTTAAAAGGGACATCATCAAATCATCACGCAGTATATATATATAGTGGCGGAAAAGTCAGGACACATAGGAACTATGCTTTTTGAATGCAGTACGAATATATATATATATATATATATATATATATATATATATATTATATATATATATATATAAGCGCCTCGGTGGTGTAGTGGTTAGCGTCGCTGACTACGAATCCATCGGCCCCGGGTTCGAGACCCGACGGCAGTTGGCGCGCAGCAAACCCCAGCTGTTCATCCTTTCACACACTAAAGAAAGTGGTTGGTAGATAAATGGGTACCCTAGGTGGCCTAGTGGTTAAGACGCTGGGCTGCTGATGGGGCGTGGTTCGGATTCCACGTTAAACTGTAGGTATCAGGTGGAGTGAAAAGCTTGACCTTCGTTAGAATGAACAATTCGGGCGGAAGCTAACCAAGGGTGTATATATATATATATATATATATATATATATACCGGTATATCGTAAAGAACGACGCTTGTATAGGAGAACATTCCGCGCAAGATGAGAAGAGAGAACGAACAAATGAAAAAATGAGGTAACCACCCAAATGTTTTCATTTGTTCGTTCTCTCTTCTCATCTTGCGCGGAATGTTCTCCTATACAAGCGTCGTTCTTTACGTTATTTATACTGCGTGTTCTTTGCAGTTGAAATGTGTGTGTATATATATACACACAGGGTGTTTCAGGAGGAAAGGTCAATACTTCGGGAGGGGATAGTATCGGTCATTGTGAGAAAAAAAGTTCATATGAACATGTCTAATTCTGAATGATTACGGAGATAGCTGTTTGAGTCTGATGTGCGCGCAGCTCGTCCTACCCCTTCCCTCCCCTATAACCTTGAACCATGTAAGCTGTAATGTAAGCATGTCACATAAGCCAATCGACAGCTGACTGTTGTGAGTGACATTGTTTGGTGTTTGAAGCAGTGTTAAGAATGTCACACACCTTCACACATGCCGATTGCCGAATATGCAGATATGGTGTGTGTCTACGGTTTTTGCGATGGAAGTGCAACAGCTGCTGTAGCAGAATACCGTCGACGGTTTCCGAACCGCAGAATTCCGGATCGAAGTGTTTACCAGGGTTTTCAACACATTGCGTGAGATTGGTACACTTCCCAGCGCTCATGTTTCATCTGAACGTGAAGGTCAACAAGATGTGGATGAAGTTATGTTATAATGTTTCAGACCAACAAAGACCCTAGGATCCACTCATGGCTGGTCTACCTAACTGTGTTCGTAATTGTGTATTGTGCATGTCCTCCGTGGTGGCGGAGGGGACCTACAATTTTACGTGGGTTCCGAACCACAAAGCCTTAATTTTACTACCTTAAACTATACCCAATCTATCAACATATGCGTCTAATCGATTTTTAAACATGTTTATAGACGTGCTACTAATTACTTCTACCGGCAAACTATTCCAGCTATTTACTATTCTATGCGTAAAAAAGTTTTTGGCAACTGCTGTCTCGAACCTTCTACTTGTCAACTTACACCCGTTATTTCTAGTCCTATTATATTGAGATATTTCGAAAAAGCTATCTCTATCTACGTTATCGAACCCATTCATAATTTTGAAAACCTGGATTAGATCACCCCTTAGCCTTCTAGTCTCGAGTGTAGTCAATTTTAACTCCTTAAGCCTATCCTCGTACGACTTTGACCTAAGCGACGGAATCATCTTAGTTGCTCGTCTTTGAACTCTTTCGATTTTCTATATCTTTTCGCATATGCGGATTCCAAAATTGGATCGCGTACTCCAAATGGGGTCTAACTAATGATTTATAAAGAGGAACTATAATATCGCGCGATTTGTACTCAAAATTCCGAGCTATAAAACCTAACACTTTGTTCGCTTTATTGACCGCTGCTGTACTTTGTTTCGCTACTTTTAAATCACCAGTGACTATAACTCCTAAATCTTTTTCCTGCTCTACGCTTGTTAACTCCTTCCCTGACATACTATACGCAAAATTACCGTTACGCGAACCTATATGTAAAATTTTGCACTTATCGACGTTAAATCTCATTTGCCATGTGACTGACCAATCAACGATTTTATTCAGATCTTCCTGGATTTTACCTCTATCTTCGTCATTAATCGCCCTACCACCCAGCTTCGTGTCATCCGCAAACTTTGAAACTGTACTGACTAGGCCGACATCTAAATCGTTAATATATATAAGAAAAAGCAAGGGGCCCAATACAGAACCCTGAGGAACGCCACTCGCTACATTAGCCCAACACGACTCCGCTCCATCAACGACCACCCTCTGTTTCCTACCTCGCAACCACTCTTCTATCCAATTTATTACTACACCCCTGATTCCATGAGCCTTAGTTTTTTCAATGAGTCTTTTGTGCGGTACGGTGTCAAACGCTTTTTGAAAATCTAAATACACTACATCAACCGCCCGATGACTATCGTAAACGTCAACCACGCTTTGAAAAAATTCTAAAAGATTAGTTAAGCAAGATTTGTTTCGCCTAAAACCGTGCTGCGTATTTCTAACTAAGTTATGCAATTCTAAGTGTTCGACTATACGATCCCTAATTATTGATTCCAGTAGCTTACCTACAACAGACGTTAAACTGATTGGCCTATAATTTCCCGCCGCACCTTTATCGCCTTTCTTAAAGATAGGTGTTACGTTTGCTAACTTGAAATTATCTGGTACGCACCCCTCAGAAATAGACGCATTAAAAATCTTTGTTAGCGGCACAACAATGCTATCTTTTAATTCTTTTAGTTGTATGGGATATATGGAATCCGGCCCGGTGATTTACGCATTTTCATTTTATCAATATAACGCATTACCTCCCCTTCACTAACCACAATATTATCCAAAATATTACCATTATCAAAAGGTATTATGTCTATGACCGTAGGGATATTCGTTACATCTTCTATAGTAAAAACTGACGTAAAAAATTCGTTTAACAAGGTAGCCATTTCCTTGTTTTCAGAAACTAGCTCTCCGTTAACATTTTTCAACGGCCCCAAGACACTTTTTACTGGATTTCTATTGTTGACGTATTGAAAGAATCGCTTGGGGTTTTCTTTACCGTCACGAGCTATGGAGATTTCAAATTCGCGCTTGGACTTTTTTATTACACTTTTCGCTTCACGCCTTAGAGATATGTAGTTGTTTCGTAACCACAAATTGTCTTTATCGCACTTATGTAGCCTATAAGCCCTATCTCTACTCTTTATAATGTCTCCTACTCTAGAAGTAAACCACAAGGGCTTGTTTTTACTTTCGCACGCTTAATTTTGTACGGTACACATTCCTCATTTATAGTCCTAAATACTGTTTCAAACGATTCCCACATTAGTTTTGCGTTGGAGATCCCCATTACGTTTTCCCAATTGACGTGTGACAATTTATTTCGAAATTTACAAAAGTCTGCGTGCTGGAAGTTAGGAATTTTAGTCGAGTTAGCTGGTTTCGAGTGACTTACTGAGAGGACAAACTCTACCATATTGTGATCGCTATTGCTTAACGGTTCTATTACTTGAAGATCAGTGATTAGCCTATCATCCGTAGTTATTACTAAATCTAAAATACTGTCCAACCTCGTAGGTTCCCCAACCTTTTGAATAAGAAAGCTATCCTCGAGAAAATTAACTAAACGATTACCTTCCGCGTCTCCCTGCATTGTATCGTAATTCACGTTGGCGCAATTAAAGTCACCCATAACTAAAGCCTGCTCACTACCTATTATTCTCTTTAGTTCACGATATAACGCTTCGTCCGTATCAGCTGTTTGATTAGGGGGCCTATATATAACCGCAACAACAAGTTTGAAATCGTTCAATTTAAGTTCTGCTATAGTCGAATCTATCGGTTCTGGAATTGTGTGCTTTACTTCTATAACGTTCGCAATATTATCTTTGATATACAACATAAACATCCTCGCCTACCTATTCTGTTTTTAACAAAAAGTCTATAACCTCTAATTTGATACTCCCCTACAAAGTCACGTGTTTCAGTGCTAAGCCACGATTCATTTATCGCAATTAAATCATAGTCTTACAAGCAATTAAAGAAAAAAATCGTTTATTTTATTTCGTAGGCTACGAGCATTTAAGGATAGAACCTTCAAATTGTTTGTAATTGCGACACCTTCGCGAGCGCAGGGGAAATTTGTGGAAATTACGCTGGGACCGTTCGAGTTACGGCAGCCTGAAAAGAAGAGACAGTATTATGAAATAGTCTTCCTAAGCGCAGCTCCAACGTCATTAAGATGAAGTCCATCTCCGAGGAACAAGTCCCTCCTGCCGTAGAAACTGTTCCAAAAATTCGCAAAATGCACTCCTTCCTGTTGGCAAAGAGACTTTAGGTTATTGTTGATATAGGTCGCCTTGCTGTAGAAATCGCTACGTTGGATAATTCGAGGAAGTATACCTGTTAAAACAATCTTATTAGTTTTTTCCTTTAGTCGCTCTAGTAAGTCCCTGTACCTAGCCAGCAGTTCTTCCGATCTAGAATTTAAAACGTTATTAGTACCGACATGAATAACATACGTTGTGTCCTCAGAGGTACCGTCTGTAAAATGGTCAACACTATTAGTTATATCCTCCACCCTTGCACCAGGGTAGCAGTAACGGCGCCTACGACGAGGGTTTCTCCCACAGAATTCCTCGAGCTGCCCTCGAACAATGGAATCGCCAACGAGTCGTATTTCCGGTTCATCAGCATCTTCGAAACCTAAAACAGAAAACTTATTGTTTGTTATTACTGGTAGACAAGTCTTAGGTTTTCTCAATGGGGCTCCATTACGCACTC